>JAAKBH010000442.1:0-301540 GCA_019776075.1 Amaranthus palmeri | reverse complement strand
TATATATCCTTGTAATTGTTCACTGTTCATTGTTATTTGTTCATCATTCATTGTTCATTTATCATTGACCCTTGTTCGTTGTTCATCATTCTTTGTTCATTGATCAATGATCCTTATTCATTGTTCATCGTTCATTGTTCATTGATCACAAATCCTTATTCATTGTACTTCGTTCATTATTCATTGATAGTTGACCCATGTTCATTGTTCATCATTCATTGTTCATTGTTTAGTATTCATCGTTAATCATTCATTGATCGTCCTTCATTGTTCATAGTTTATTATTCATCGTTCATCAATCCTCATTCCTTGATCATTAATCCTTGTTCATTGTTCACTGTTCATCGTTCATTGTTCATTGATCAGTGATCCTTGTTCAATGCTCATCCTTCAATGTTCAACATTAATTAATCATGTTCAATGATCATTGATCCTTGTTCTTTGTCATGTTCATTTTTCATCGTTCATTGTTCATTGATAATTGATCCATGTTTATTATTTGTTGTTCATTGTTCATCCATCATTAATCCTTCTTCATTGTTATTCGTTCATTGTCCATTGATCATTAATCTTTGTTCAATGTTTATTGTTCGTTGTTAATTGAATATTGATCCTTGTTTATTGTTCATCTTTTTCTTTTCATTGTTCTTTGTTCATTCATCATTGATCCTTCTTTATTGTTGATTGATTATTGATCCTTATTCACTGTTCATCATTCATCGGTCTTTTATCATTGATCCTTGTTCATTGTTCATCATTCATTGTTCATTGGTCATTTTTAATCGTTCATCATTCATCGTTCATTGATCATGGATCATTATTGATTGTTCAATACTATTGTTAATTGTTCATTGATTATTGATCCTTGTTCATTGCTCATCGTTCGTTTTTCATTGATAATTAACCCTTGTTTATTGTTTATCATTCAATGTTCGTTGTTCATTATTCATCGTTTATCTTTCATTATTCATTGATCATTGTGCCTTGTTCCTTGTCATGATCATTATTTGTCGTTCATTGTTCATCAATCATTACTCCTTATTCATTGTTATTCGTTTATTGTCCATTGATCATTAATCTTTGTTCATTGTTTATTGTTCGTTGTTAATTGAACATTGATCCTTGTTTATTGTTCATCTTTTACTTTTCATTGTTCATTGTTCATTGATAATTGATCCTTGTTCATTATTTGTCGCTCATTGTTCATCCATCATTAATCCTGATTCATTGTTATTCGTTCGTTGTCCATTGATCATTAATCTTTGCTCATTGTTTATTGTTCGTTGTTAATTGAACATTGATCCTTCTTTATTGTTCATCTTTTACTTTTCATTGTTCATTGTTATTTGTTCACCATTCAATTTTCATTGTTCATTCTTCTTTGTTCATTCATCATTGATCCTTGTTTATTGTTCATTGATTATTGATCCTTATTCACTGTTCATCATTCATTGGTCATTTATCATTGATCCTTGTTTATCGTTCATCATTCATTGTTCATTGTTCATTTTTAATCGTTCATCATTCATCGTTAATTGATCATGGATCAATGAACAATGAACGATGAACAATGAATGATTAACAATGAACATGGGTCAATTATCAATGAATAATGAACGAAGTACAATGAATAAGGATCATTGATCAATGAACAATGAATGATGAATGATGAACAACGAACAAGGGTCAATGATAAATGAACAATGAACAATGAATGATGAACAAATAACAATGAACAATGAACAATTACAAGGATATATAATCAATAAACAATGAACGACGAACAATGAACATGAACGATGAATAATGAACTATGAATAATAGACAATGAACAAGGATCAATGAAAAAGGACAATTGATCAATGAATAATGAACGATGAACAATGAACAATGAACAAAGATCAATGATGAATCAACAATGAACGATGAACTATTACAATGAACAATTATCAATAAAAAATGAACGATGAATGATGAACAATGAACAATGCTCAATGATCAATGAACGATGAAAGATAAACGATAAATAATGAACAACGAACATTGAATGAACAATGAACAAAGATTAATGATCAATGGACAATAAACGAATAACAATGAATAAGGAATAATGATGGATGAACAATGAACGACAAATAATGATCATTACAAGGAACAAGGCACAATGATCAATGAACAATGAAAGATAAATGATGAATAATGAACAACGAACATTGAATGATAAACAATAAACAAGGGTTAATTATCAATGAACAACGAACGATGAGCAATGAACAAGGATCAATAATAAATGAACAATTAACAATAGTATTGAACAATCAATAATGATCCATAATCAATTAACGATGAATGATGAACGATTAAAAATGACCAATGAACAATGAACAAGGATCAATGATAAATGACCAATGAATGATGAACAGTGAATAAGGATCAATAATCAATCAACAATAAAGAAGGATCAATGATGAATGAACAAAGAACAATGAACAATGAACAATGAATGGTGAACAAATAACAATGAACAATGAACAATGAAAAGTAAAAGATGAACAATAAACAAGGATCAATGTTCAATTAACAATGAACAATAAACAATAAACAAAGATTAATGATCAATGGACAATGAACGAATAACAATGAAGAAGGATTAATGATGGATGAACAATGAACAACAAATAATGAACATGGATCAATTATCAATGAACAATGAACAATGAAAAATGAACATGACAAAGAACATAGATCAATGAATGTTGAACATCGAAGGATGAGCATTGAACAAGGATCACTGATCAATGAACAATGAACAATGAACAGTGAACAATGAACAAGGATTAATGAAACAAAACAAGTTTCAAGTAATTGATAAAATCATATTATAATATCTCCAACAAGATTTGGTCAGAATATATTTAATTTGGAATTTTTCATGATTTTTGAGTAATCGTTAAATTGTTTATCGGTAAATTGTTAAATAGTAAAATATAAAATAATACTAAATGAAGGAATATGGACTTGAAATTTTTGCCACATACTCATATGGACAGTAACTAAACTTGGTAAAAGTTTGAGAAGATTTTGTTGACGTTTAATGACCTTAATAATTTTTACTCGGTTATTAATAATCGGTAAGTTAGAAAACGGTAAAATACACAATAAATACTAAATGACGTCTTTTGAGCATGAAAAATTTTTGAGACACTTATATAAACAGTATATACATGTTGAAAAATTTATATGGATTTTCGTGACAATATATAGACTTAAATAAATTTTATTCGGTTTATCGGTAAAATAACAATATTAATTATTAAAAATACCCCAAACGGTTTTTAATGGTTATTTAAGATTTTAGATTCCTTGAAATAGTTTCTGGAAAATCACAAAAGTTTTTATATTAATTTATTTGGACTAAATTGTCAAAAAACGCAGCCCAAAATAAGGTAAAGGGCTGCGGACATAGGAAAAAACCGCAGCCCTTAAGGTGATTATGGGCTGTGTAAAGGGAATACTAAGGGCTGCGGACATGCTTGAAAAACCGCAGCCCCTTGTCTTAAAATGGGCTGTGTGATGAAAAACAAGGGCTGCGGACAGGCTTATAAACCGCAGCCCCTTTCCCATTTTTTTTTTAATTTTTTTTTTTGTTTTCGTAATATTTGTATAATAAATAATAATAATTAGCATAAATATTAAATAATAAATATTTCACAATAATAAACCGTCGATAAATACCAAAATATCACTCAATTATAATATATATTATATATATAATATTATATACATAAAGTATATATACAACCGCATATAATTAGAAATAAATCGATACATATAAATTAAAGTACTCTAGCTACACGATATATACATATATATATATAATAATCTAGCTACCAACTTAATAAATTAGAAATAAACACCGCGACTTTGTCCTTGACTTTGCGTAGTTCAATATCCGTCAATTCGCGTGTTGGTCTTGGAGAGTCAATAATCTACGAATTAAAATCAATTATTATTATTAAAAAGTTAGTCGTACATTATATAATATAATTAATATATATATTATAAATAAATAATTTAAAAAACATATATAATAACTAATTAAATAAAATACTTACGGAATCAATATTTTGAACCCCGACATTCTTGACGGCTTCGATGAGATCATCCATAAATTTAATAACGTAGTAGCCGCAATGAATGGAATTTTTTTGTTGAAAACACTAAGAAAAAAAAATATTATATATTAGTGCCAAATAAAAAATGCTTCAAAACCGTTAAAAACGCAACTTAACACTTAATTTTGAGCAAATGACAATTATTTTCGATTCTAACAACTTTAACACAATTATATATACCAAATAATGTTGTGTGCCAAGTTTCATGCATAACAAACAAGGTTTAAGCTACTTTACGCTCGAAAATGCCAAAATTCATTAAAAGCGTTAAAAAACGCAACTTGACCCTTAATTTTGAGCAAATGACAACTATTTTCAATTCTAAAAACTTCAACACATTTATATATACCAAATAGTGTTGTGTGCCAAGTTTCATTCATAACAAACAAGGTTTAAGCTACTTTACACCCGAAAATGACAAAATTCATTAAAAACCTTAAAAAACGCAACTTGACCCTTAATTTTGAACAAATGACAACTATTTTCAATTCTAACAACTTCAACACATTTATATATACCAAATAGTGTTGTGTGTCAAGTTTCATTCATAACAAACAAGGTTTAAGCTACTTTACGCCCGAAAATGACAAAATTCATTCAAAACCGTTAAAAAACGCAACTTGACCCTTAATTTCAAGCATATGAAACCAATTATCAATTCTAACAACTTCAACACATTTATATATACTAAATAGTGGTGTGTGTCAAGTTTCATTCATAACAAACAACGTTTAAGCTACTTTACGCCCGAAAATGACAAAATTCATTCAAAACCGTTAAAAAACGCAACTTGACCCTTAATTTCAAGCATATGAAATCAATTATCAATTCTAACAACTTCAACACATTTATATATACCAAATAGTGGTGTGTGCCAAGTTTCATTCATAACAAACAACGTTTAAGCTACTTTACGCCCGAAAATGACAAAATTCATTCAAAACCGTTAAAAAACGCAACTTGACCCTTAATTTCAAGCATATGAAACCAATTATCAATTCTAACAACTTCAACACATTTATATATACTAAATAGTGGTGTGTGCCAAGTTTCATTCATAACAAACAACGTTTAAGCTACTTTACGCCCGAAAATGACAAAATTCATTCAAAACCGTTAAAAAACGCAACTTGACCCTTAATTTCAAGCATATGAAACCAATTATCAATTCTAACAACTTCAACACATTTATATATACTAAATAGTGGTGTGTGCCAAGTTTCATTCATAACAAACAACGTTTAAGCTACTTTACGCCCGAAAATGACAAAATTCATTCAAAACCGTTAAAAAACGCAACTTGACCCTTAATTTCAAGCATATGAAACCAATTATCAATTCTAACAACTTCAACACATTTATATATACTAAATAGTGGTGTGTGCCAAGTTTCATTCATAACAAACAACGTTTAAGCTACTTTACGCCCGAAAATGACAAAATTCATTCAAAACCGTTAAAAAACGCAACTTGACCCTTAATTTCAAGCATATGAAACCAATTATCAATTCTAACAACTTCAACACATTTATATATACCAAATAGTGGTGTGTGCCAAGTTTCATTCATAACAAACAACGTTTAAGCTACTTTACGCCCGAAAATGACAAAATTCATTCAAAACCGTTAAAAAACGCAACTTGACCCTTAATTTCAAGCATATGAAACCAATTATCAATTCTAACAACTTCAACACATTTATATATACCAAATAGTGGTGTGTGCCAAGTTTCATTCATAACAAACAACGTTTAAGCTACTTTACGCCCGAAAATGACAAAATTCATTCAAAACCGTTAAAAAACGCAACTTGACCCTTAATTTCAAGCATATGAAACCAATTATCAATTCTAACAACTTCAACACATTTATATATACCAAATAGTGGTGTGTGCCAAGTTTCATTCATAACAAACAACGTTTAAGCTACTTTACGCCCGAAAATGACAAAATTCATTCAAAACCGTTAAAAAACGCAACTTGACCCTTAATTTCAAGCATATGAAACCAATTATCAATTCTAACAACTTCAACACATTTATATATACTAAATAGTGGTGTGTGCCAAGTTTCATTCATAACAAACAACGTTTAAGCTACTTTACGCCCGAAAATGACAAAATTCATTCAAAACCGTTAAAAAACGCAACTTGACCCTTAATTTCAAGCATATGACAACTATTATCAATTCTAACAACTTCAACACATTTATATATACCAAATAGTGGTGTGTGCCAAGTTTCATTCATAACAAACAACGTTTAAGCTACTTTACGCCCGAAAATGCCAAAATTAATAACCTTAAATAATTCATACCTTGTGAATCACTTAATTCAAATGTATTCCTTCCGTGTGATCTACACGCATATAACCAACATCTTCATCATCTTCATTCACCGATTTTGGATTGATAAAGGGCGGGGAGTCTTCAAAGGCATTATATTCTTCCTCATCCTCAACATCACCTATACCAAGGATACTTCTTTTTCCCGGTACAACAATAGACCATTGTTTATTAGAAGGGTCTTCAATGTAAAATACTTGGTTGGCTTGTGTGGCTAGTATGAATGGCTCCTCACCATCACGCAAGCGATCCAAGTCTACAAGAGTGAATCCACAAGGGTCGTCATTTTTAACGCATCGTCGATTATTATCCACCCACTTGCATTTGAAAAGACCCATAGTGAAAGTACAATAGTCAAGCTCCCATATTTCATGTACCCGCCCGTAGTATACCGATTTAGCATCAACCGGCGATTGATCCTTGGCACTCGCGTAAAATGTAGATGACGACAAAATAGAAACCCCACTATTCTGCAGATACGATGACTTCTTATCTTGACTCTCAGTCCAAAATGTAAACCCATTGACATCGTAACCCTCATATTTGTTGACATCATCACGAGGACCAAAAGCTAACCACTTAACAGTTTCAGATACACCCTTTAGTTCTTCACATATTACTCGGTTATGAAACCAATCAATGAACGTCTTGTTATGCAACTGCATCAATGCCCTATCACCTCTAGACGGATATTTTGCGCGCAATATATCAAAATGCTCATTCAAAAAAGGATGAACTTCTGAAATATGATGCAACACATACAGGTGTGCTTGTAACAGACTATCCCGAGAAGGTGTGATTGTTTTAGATCCAATTGTTCCTTTTCCCTCAAGTCTTCCTTCATGTCGAGAGGTGGGTAGTCCAATAGGCTTTGCCATAGCCATATACTCGGCTATAAAATTACCAATCTCATCGCTTACAGTGCCTTGAATCATACTCCCCTCTGGTTGTGCTGGATTCCTCACTTTGTTTTGTAACACACCCATGTGTCTCTCAAAAGGATAGCACCACCTTAGAAAAACTGGACCTAAAAGCTTGATTTCACGAACAAGATGAACAATAAGATGAACCATTATGTCAAAGAAAGAAGGTGGAAAATACATCTCAAACTTGCATAAAGTTACAATCACGTCGAGTTGAAGAGCATCAAGTTTAAAGGGATCAAGAACTTTACTACAAATAGTGTTGAAGAACGAACATAGCTCGGTAATAGCATATCTCACATGTTTTGGCAATATTCCACGTAGTGCGATCGGTAAGAACACTTGCATCATTACATGGCAATCGTGAGATTTCATGCTTCCCAACTTCAATTCACCATTAAGGGTCACAAATCTCTTCATGTTAGATGAGTACCCAGAGGGAACCTTAATGCCATACAAAGACTCACAAAAGGCTCGCTTCTCTGCTTTGGACAATGTGTAGCAAGCTGGAGGCAAATAAACTTTTTCACTACTCATCTTCTTCTTACCGACCTTTCCCTTGCTACTACCACCAACTTCATCAGTTCTTTCTCTTTTCTTACTCCCCTTAACCTGTGCCCACAACTCCGGACGAATACCCTTACATTCAAAGTAATCTCGCACGGCCTTATTATCCTTTGTCTTACCCGGAATGTTCATGAGAGTCCCGAGTATGGCATCGCATACATTTTTCTCTATATGCATAACGTCAAGACAATGCCTAACCTGTAGATCTCTCCAATATGGAAGCGTCCAAAAGATTGATTCTTTTTTCCACAGTCGATCTTCACCCCCTTGCACTTGCCCTGTTTTACCAAATACAGTTTCAACCCCCTTAACTTGTTCGTAAACCTCATAACCGGACAACGGTCGACGAGCTACACGGTCCTCAACCTCCCCGTTGAACATCTTCTTCTTCTTACGGTATTGGTGATCTCGTGGGAGGAACTTTCGATGATTCATGAATACATGTTTGCACTTAGGAATCCACGTGGATTCCATGTCATCGATACATATTGGGCACGCTTTCTTCCCTTTGTTCTTATACCCTGATAAGTTTCCATAAGCCGGAAAATCGTTAACGGTGCATAAAAGCATTGCACGCAAGGTGAACTCCTCATTAGCATATGCATCATACACGGAAACTCCTTCATCCCACATCTTTCTCAAATCCTCAACAAGAGGTGCAAGATATACATCTATGTCGTTACCAGGTTGCTTAGGGCCCGAGATAAGAAGCGAAAGCATAATGTACTTACGCTTCATACACAACCAAGGTGGCAAATTATAAATAACTAAAAGTACCGGCCAAGTACTATGTTGAGAACTAAGATTGCCAAATGGGTTCATTCCATCCGTGCACAGTCCGAGCCTTAAATTACGAACTTCATCCCCAAAAGTCTTGTGCAACCTATCAATACTCTTCCACTCCGGAGAATCGGATGGATGTGTGAGCAAGTGATCTTTCTTCACCCTATTTGCATGCCACCTCAAATTTAACGCATCTTTCTTTATAGAAAACAAGCGCTTGAATCTTGGTATTATTGGAAGATACCACAATACCTTAGCCGGGGGCCCTTTAGCATCTCGAGCCCCTTTACGCTTGTAACGCGATAACCCACACCTAGGACACTCTTCTAAGTTCTCGTTTTCATTCCGATACAATACACAATCATTCGGACACGCATGAATCTTCTGGTACTCTAACCCGAAAGGACACATTAGCTTTTTGGCATAGTATGTCGACTTTGGAAGTTCATTTCCCTCGGGAAGCATCTCACCTAACGCTTCTAATAACATTGTGAAACTAGTGTCACTCCAATTGAACTTTGACTTAATGTTGAAAATCGTCAAAACTGCTGTAAGCTTGGTGAACTTTGTACATCCAGGATACAAAGGCTTTTGAGAAGCCTCTGTCAACAAGTCAAATACACGAGGACGTTTTCCTAACTCATCCTCGACTCCCTCCATCATCTCATCAACACGATCCACATCCTCATCAACATTCTCTTCATCCACTACATCCTCATTAACATCGGCCACATTATTGACATCCTCAACAACCCTATTTTCCTTGTAAACTCCCTCCTCACCATGCCAAACCCAAACATGATATTGAGGCCTAAACCCACGTCGGAGTATGTGCTCCCTAAGCATATAAACACTATCTACCTTTGATACATTGCCACAATTGACACATGGGCAATAAAAACCAACTCCCCCCGTCCTAATTTGATGTTCAACCGCAACACTACAAAATTCTAACACGCCATCAATAAATTCCGACGATTCAATGCTTCCATACATCCAAGAACGATCTTTTGTCATCCTAAGTGTGATTATTTAATTCAAAACAAAATTAATACACATTACATACATAACTATATATATACTTAACCTTAGATAACCCAAATTTACCATATTTAACCTTCTTATTATTTAAATTGTTCAAAAACTATGTATATTTTAATTAATTAACAAACTAATTAAGTACATAAGTAAACTATTGTGATTATTCATACATAAGTAAACTACATACATAATTAAACTACATACATATAAAACCAAATTAAATTATATAACATCAACCAAATCAAATTATTAAAGTTTCAAACTAAAGTTTAAATGTACAATTCAAATGTATTACAATTCAACAACAATTCAACAATGAATAACAATTCAAATAAACTCATATTTATAAATAATAAACAAAAATCAACAACAATTCAACTTTTAAATAATAAACAAAAATCATACATTTTAATTAAACTCAACAACAATGTCCAATAATACATTTCAACAATTCAACAATGACTAACAATTCAAATATACAATTCAACAACAATTCAACAATGAAAATTTTAAATAATAAAAGAAATTACCTTGTGTATCTAGATGAATAATAAGAATGTGACCTACAATTAAACAAGAAAACAAAATTAAGCATACGACATTTTCAACAAGATTCTTATTATAACAAGTACTAATATTAATACAATTCTATTACTAACTTCATAGACTAAATTTCCTTCCAAACCTTTTAATCTTTTGAAGACTACTAGTATGAAAGAAATAACCAAATAACTAGCCCAAACATAACATTTACCGGTCCTTTCTAGTTCCTCACATAACAAGCTTGATTTTCCAATCATAGAAGAATTTATTGTGTTATCAAATTCATTAAGAATTAGTAATTTAACAAACTAACAATACCAAACAATGAAACATAAACCAAAACAATGAAACATAAGAGCAAGAAGAAATTGATTAACAAACTAACAATAAATGGCAAGGAGAATTAGTAATTTAACAAACTAACAATACCAAACAATGAAACATAAACCAAACCTTTTAATCTTTTGAAGACTACTAGTATGAAAGAAATAACCAAATAACTAGCCCAAACATAACATTTACCGGTCCTTTCTAGTTCCTCACATAACAAGCTTGATTTTCCAATCATAGAAGAATTTATTGTGTTATCAAATTCATTAAGAATTAGTAATTTAACAAACTAACAATACCAAACAATGAAACATAAACCAAAACAATGAAACATAAGAGCAAGAAGAAATTGATTAACAAACTAACAAAATCGAAAATTTAAAAACATACACATACTCATTCATTCATATAACCATAATCAACATAATTTCGTATATCAACATACACATACTCACTCATTCGTATATCAACATACACATACTCATTCATTCATATAATTTCGTATATTTAAAAACATACACATACTCACTCATTCATATAACCATAATCAACATCAACCAACTACATACATACACATACTATAAATTTAAAAACAACAACTACATACACATTCAACAATTTTGATAAATTTAAACCTAATTTACAAAATCGAAAATGAAAAAGTACCTTGAATTTTTGGTGGGTTTGAAAACTTGAAGAAGAAGACAACAATGGTGGATTGTGTATAACCTATACAATGAAAACAAATTAAAATTAGTATACAAAAACAATTGAACCTTCGAAATTTTCGTGGGTCTTTGAAAAAGAAGAGCAAGAATCAAGAAGAAGATGAAGAAGATGAAAATGCACAGTGAACCTTCGAAATTTCGTATAGCTTGAAGAATTTCGTGGGTCTTTGAAGTTTGAGAAAACCTTCGAAAATGCACAGTGAAGAAGAAGAAGTTTGAGAAAATGCACAGTGAAGAATTTCGTGGGCTGAAGAATTTCGTGGGCTGAAGAATGTCGTTTGAGAGAAGGCCAAGAGTCAGTAGCTTTTGAGAGAAGGATGATGAAGTTTGGGGCTGAAGAATGTCGTTTGAGAGAAGGAAGAAGAAGAGGAAAGCAATTACAGTAGCTTTTGAATAACGTTACAAATACCCGGCTTAAAAAAATTTTTAAGAGGAAAGGTTTGGGGCTGCGGGTTATTGGGATGTCCGCAGCCCTTGTATTATAATTTTTTTTTCCAAAATTTTTTTTTTATTTTAAAGGGAAAGGGCTGCGGTTTTATGTGATGTCCGCAGCCCCTGTACAATATTTTTTTTTTTAATTTTCTTTATTAAATTTTCGAATGGCTAAGGGCTGCGGACACGTAAAAAACCGCAGCCCTTTCTTTATTAGACTTTTTGAAACACATTGGGGCTGCGGTTTTGTGTACAAACCGCATCCCTTGTTCACTTTTTTTTTTTACCACATTTTTTTTATTCATATGGGCTGCGTGTTTCTAAAAACCGCAGCCAATAAGTAGCAGCCCTTAAGCTTTTTTCCACTAGTGAATGATTATTACTAGGAAAATTTACTTTTAAAAATCCGACCATTGGGTTGTTTTCTTCTAAAAATAAATCACTTAAAGTACATAGCCCATTGTCTACCTGAAGAACCGGTTAAAATGAATTTTATAAAAAAGGAAAATTTACTTTTAAAAATCCGACCTTTGGGTTGTTCTCTTCTAAAAATCCGACCTTTTTTTTATAAAATTCATTTTAACCGGTTCTTCAGGTTAGACAATGGGCTGTGTACTTTAAGTGAAGATGGGGTGCAAAGGTGGGATTTTTAGAAAATAATCAAAAGGTCGAATTTTTAGAAGAGAACGATACAAAGGTCGGATTTTCAAAAGTAAATTTTCCTTATTACTATAATAAATTGTGGATAAATCCTCCATGTATCTATGGATCTGTTATTTACTTATTACTCACTTATTTGCTAAAACTCGCTATACTAAAGGTAGTACTAAAATAATACTTCCTCCGTTTTTTTTACTTGCACCATTTCCACTTTTTACACTATTCATCATTTGATAGTGTTTTGCATAGTGCGGCTATTAAACGATAAAAAAACCTAGTCATGTGGGATCTTGTTTTATTCGTCTCGTCGAATACTTTCATAATATCAAATTTTTATAATTTTTAGTTGAGTAAAATTCTAGATATAAGCAACCCGACAAACGCATTGGATTGCGTAAAAGTATGTTTGGGTGCAAGTAAAAAAAAACGGAGGAAGTACATTATTTAGTCATTTTAAAATATATTAGGTATAGCATTATATTGTGACACAATTTATTTGAGTGTAACTTCAATGAGATGGATATGATCGTACTTCGTACATGATCCAGTTTTACGTAGGTTGATACTGAAACAAACCATAATGAATTTAACCAATTTAGCTTTCAAATTGAACAAATCAATTACACTACAACACATTTAATTTCTCGCGATATTAGAGTTAGTGGCATTAAAAAATGCCACTGATTTATAGTTTTAGTGTAATAGTTATTTGTTTTTATTTTAAAATCCAATATAAAGTGATTTATTAACAGTTTATTTGGCCTTTAGTGGCATATGTTGCGCATTTATGAGAAATGACATTTATGAGAAATGCCACTATATCTTATGTCGCGAAAATTTTTTGTATAATTTTTTATTAAGTTGATAAATGATCTAATAAATGTAACTAAATTCACTACGTATACTATTAAAAATTTGATGTTAATAAAGTCGTGCATCGCACAGGCATTATCTAGTTATTTAATATACCCAAAATACCACATTTACAATTATTATAATCACTTAAATACCCCAACTACTACCTTTATAATTATAATAATCATTTAAAATACTCCAACTATCACATTCTTAATATGCATATCCAACCCAAAGTAGACAATAAAAAAAAATCGGAGGGAGTATTTATTATTGTCAATCAATATACATAATTCAAAACAAATATCAAAGCAGCACATCTTAACGCAATGTTGTTAGATTTTTAAGTCCAAATAAATTATTACTACATAAGTTAAAGTAGTAATAGCATTTAATCATTAAATTTAACGAAATAGAAATTAGATATAAACACAGTTATCATAAGCTCATTCACACATGATTTCTTATAACACCAAATAGAAATTACAACATTATTTTACCAATAATCTCTCTATTCAATCCTTTTTCAAGTTTGTTTCATATTCTATATATTTTGGGTTTTAACATACTCAAAAAAGATGAAAATTGGTAGATTGAAGCATTTAAAAAAGAAAATGAACAAACTAAAATGCATGGGCGTAACAAAAATACTCTACGTATGTATTGACTATTGAACCAATTTGGAAAATAGTTTTCCGTCTTATAATATGTTATACAATTTAATGTTCCCTCTAATAGTCTAATGGAGATTTTAAGACCTATTTATATTGACTATTGAACTAATTTGTCTCATTTTTTATTGGTTAAGTTCACTTTACTTGTCGTATTTTTATTTTAAGACCTATTTTATAGGTAGTCCCCTCCTATTCTAAATATTAGAAATACCTAATATTGCACATGAGTCTACTATTTTAGGTGGTTCTCTCTAAATCTTAATATTAAAAATACCTAATATTACACATGAGTCTACTATTTTTGGTGGTCATCTTATTTTCTTAATATTCGTGCCAAAACCAAATGAAACAACTAAATTGAATTGGAGGGAGTATTAATAAGAAATTTTAACTATTGTTTGAATAGACACTACAACATGGAGTAATTTGCTTTTAGTGGGATATATTTAGCAACATTTAATTTAAATGTCGCTATTCCAAATTTCTTAACACTAAAGCTTGTAGGGACATAGGATCTAGTGACATTTCTCACAAATGCCACTATAGACTATAGTGACAATTATGTATGCCACTAAAGACCAAATTAAGTGTCGCTAAATCACTTTATGGTGAAACTTAAATTAAAAACCAATAATTATTATACTAAAAATATGAATTAGTGGCATTTTTTTAATTCCACTTAATCCAATGTCGCAAAAAGCTAAATTTGTTATAGTGAAAGGGGACCTAAATTTATATGTTACGTGGTGGTGGAGCTCCAAAAGATACTTTTCTGTTCTATATTAGTTGCAACATTAGTAAAAATGACACTATTCATTTATCACTCTTAATTTGTGATTAGTTTTTAATCTATAAGTTAAAATACTGTCAAATGAGATCTTGTATGTTTCATCTCATTGCAAAGATTATTATTATCAAATTTTTATAATTTTTTATTATATGTAATTAGAAATATTAATAATTGAATTAGTGCATTAAACTACATAAAAAAGGAAAATATTGCAAGTAAATTGGAAAATATTGCAAGTAAATTGAGACGGAGTAGATAGTACACTATGCGTCGAGACCGAGTACTGGAGAATTTATAATGAAATGCATTAGTCCTTTCATATTCAATGACAGCCGTTTGAAGCTGCCCCGACCATCTCCATAAATTTTGGGATCAATAACACCATTCTATATTGCTACTCTCTTTGAACTTGTACAAAAAAAAAAAAAAAAAAAAGTTAATGGGATTGTTTTTCTTTCCATTTATTTATTGTACAGTTTTCAAAATAACTTTCAAAACTCAATATTTTTAAATACGCATAAAAAAGTTAAAAAAATATATGATAAAAAGTATATATTAAGACGAATCTAACGAGATTTTACATGGATATATTTTATTATCTATATATATATTTTAAAAATCTTAATCAGATTACTATTTCCAAATTAGAATATTCTAAACCGAAAAAACATTAAAAAATTGAGGGAGTATTAGACATGATTTAAGCTAGGCAAAGTTTACATAAATTGTTCTCTTTAAATAAAAGTACTAGCAAGTCACTATCTTATTTTTTTCATAGTTTTTCAAAGGCAATAAAGAGAATGTTCAACATTGTCACTACCATTTAGTAATTGACAATTCATCTTACTGGTCGAGTGCATAAGTACTACTTCCTTCGTCTCATTAAATTTGCATCACTTTCTATTTTAGTCCGTCCTAACTTAATTTGCATCATTTCTGTATTTGGACAATGTCCCACTATTTTCTTTTAATCTCATCCATACATTTTAATTATTCTCTTTTAATTTCATCCACACAATTCATTCTCTCTCTTAATTTATTACTATTTTCTTAAAAATAACTCTATTTCTCTTTAATGCAATTTCAAAGAGACAGAGTAATATTCATTTCATGGGTTATCTTACACATTCTAATGATTTGGAGCAAAAATGAAATTAGAGACCCTTACTTGTAAGAAATGATAGTTTTCAATTTTGTAAAGTATAAAATTTTTAAATATTATTTTATAATAATGCCGTTCACACATGTTGTGAATGGGCTAAGAGTTTAGTGAAGAAACAAGAACAAAAGAAAGCAAAGAACAACAACCAAAAACAGAGTGCTACAATGAACAACCCAAAACACAGGATGTATGAGGTATTAATATAATCAACATTACATTAAGACTCATCTCTATAGCTTAAGAACACACTTTTAAAGCCAAAGATTGAAGCTTGACTTCAATCACTCACAATATACCCTAATACAATAGAGAAGACTCTTCTTGGTATAAACCCTAGTAAACTCTAAATATTTGGGATTCTTTTAAACCTTAAGACGCTTCTAAGACTCCTATTTATAGTCCTAAAGAGTATTAGAAGGCCTAGGGGCATATGGGACAAAAGCCCACATACTGCACAAAAGAAACAGAAAGTTACCGCAGCTGTCCGTGTGCTCCGCTCGACCCAAGCGCCCTGGCTCGACCTGGTTGAGCAACCCACTCCAAACCTACTGCCTTGCTGATTCGTGTTTGCTGATCGAGCCCATCAAGCTCGATGGGTCGAGCTTGTCTCCAGCACAGCACCACTCCTTCTTGGCTTCCTTATGGAACATGTGAGGGGGTAACTGAGGACCCTCAATGTTGCACAATAAGCCTTCAAAGGCTTTTGTACCTTTGAACCAATGCTTTGATGATATTCCTCAACCCAAGCTTCACTCACTTGAATCTTGGCAGAAAACTCTTGAAGATTGCTTCACTCACAATCCCAAAAGAATCCCAGAGAATGTTTCACTCACACTCCCAAACTCAAAAGTTGACAAACTTTGAAAAGAAGAAAAAATGCTTTGAAATTATTGGATGATGTCTCAATACAGGAAATGAGGCCCTTATATAGGACTCTCAAACACAAAAATATGGCTGTTAAGCCTCTCTAACTAAGAACTAATAATAGGGCACGTGACATATGCATGTGCCTTTTAAAAAATACAGAAATCAGAAAATAGCCTAAACAGTGCTGCTGTTCTAACTGTCAACTAGCCCACCTTCAGTCCAATGCTGTGGGCTCCTCTTCAATCATCAATGCAGTCCTAGGCCCTTGATGGCTTGGTCCATGTATCAAGATTCCATTTTTACCTTTGGCCTGGTCTGGTTGGCTCAGGTCTGCTCTCAGTAGGTGCAACAAGGTCAGCTGATAATCAGCCTGCCCATTTGTCCAGTCTCCAGTGGCAGTGCTGCTTGTTGGTGTTCCAGCCTTCTGTTTAGGGCTTTCCAAGGGTTCCTTTTGACTTGTATGGCTAGCTAACCCTTCCCTCATTCCATCCTTGTCCTTAAATCCCCTTCCTTGGCCTTGGTGAGGATTTGGTGCAAGTGTTTTGCTCAAAATTCCCTGCTGTTTTGATGGATTTTCCATTTCTGTTCTTTGTGGGTCTTGGGCTTCTTGTTCTTGAGTTTTCATGTCTGAACCATCTTCACATGGTTCACCTTAGCACACCTCAATTCTCCTTGCGTGTGCTCCCTTCAATGCATGACTTAGCTCCTTCATTGAGCATCCCATAGCCATCATCAAAGCACATAATGTCTCCCACTTTGATCACTTCACCAAGTGATCCAAAGACCAAGCTTTCACATCCCGTTGCACACATATTATCATCCTCAAGTGTGCAAGCCAATGCGTGGGCTACGGTGTGATCGAACTCGCCTCCATTATCACGAGATTTCGGGCTTGACTCAACAATCTCCCCCTCAAGCCTAAATCTCCTACCATCATCAAGTGGCCCCTGCTTGGGTGACTTGAAAACATCCTTGTGGCCTAGGTAACCACTATCAACTTGTAGCACATACACGTTGTTCTTACTCCTTCTCCCCATCATGAGCACCTTGCTCCCCTTGATGACTTTCAACAAGCCTCCACTAGCTTCAAAAGTGCATCCCTTAGACTCCAACCAACCAAGTGATATGAGGTTCCTCTCAAGCTTAGGAATATACCTCACACCACCTAGCCTCCTCTTGACACCATCATGTGTCATAACCTCAACTTCTCTAATACCTTCCACCTTCACCCTCGCATCATTTGGTAAGGTGACAAGGCCTCCATCAAAATAGCTAAGCTTAGCAAACTTCTTCTTCTCACAACAAATATGGAATGAGCAACCGGAGTTAATCACTAATTCCTTCCCACGAGTCACTCCCCCATCAACTAGAAGTGCTCCCTCATACTCATCATCATCAACAAAGCCTAGGGCGGCGCTCCCGCTACTCTCACCTTCTCTTCTTCCATCCCTTAAGTCCTTCCCTCTCTTGAGGTCTTCCTTCATCTCCTTACACATTGATTGAATGTGCACTTTCCTCTTACAATAGTAACACTCCTTATTACTAAAGTCACTCCTCACTGGAGCCTTCCTCTTTGCTTGATACCCATGTTTATATCTTCCCCTTGAGCTTTCCCCAAAAAAGGCCTCACTACCACCCTTCTTCTCATCCCCCTCACCATGCCTCTCCATGAACCTATCATTCTCTCTCAATGCCGCTAAAGCTTGATCAAGAGTGATTGTGTCCCTACCAAGAAGCAAAGTTTGAACTACATTCTTGTAGCTCTTTGGAAGAGAAGCCAAAAGTAGCAATGCCTTCTCCATATCGGAAAGCTTGTCATCGGCATTCAACAATTGGCACACCAATTGATTGAATGTGTTGATATGATCTTGCATACTTGTATCCTCCTCCTTCATGAGTTGATACAACTCCCATCTCAAGCACAACTTGTTGGTCAAAGAGTTCGAAGCATACACCGTTTGAAGTGTTTCCAACAACACACCGGGGTCGGTCTCATCCAAGTAGTTATACTTGATCTCGGGTGCAATGGCAATCCTAATCGAACTCACCGCCTTCTTCTTCATGGCCACCCACTTCCCTTCATCTATAGTTGTGGGTTTACTCTTCTCAAGAGCCTCATCAATCCCTTGTTGCACCAACAAATCCATTACGGTACTCTTCCACACCGAAAATTCATCCTCCCATCAAACATGGGTATGTTGAATTTTATACCATCACCCATCTTGTTCCTACACCAAAGACACAAACTTTTACCCACAAAACAACCCACAAATCAAACCTAAAGCTCTGATACCAATTGTTGTGAATGGGCTAAGAGTTTAGTGAAGAAACAAGAACAAAAGAAAGCAAAGAACAACAACTAAAAACAGAGTGCAACAATGAATAACCCAAAACACAAGATGTATGAGGTATCTTAGGATACCTCCCCCTCAAACAAAGTTTCTTGTCATTAATATAATCAACATTACATTAAGACTCACCTTTATAGAGACTCTTCTTGGTATAAATCCTAGTAAACTCTAAGTATTTGGGACTCTCTTAAACCCTAAGACACTTCTAAGACTCCTATTTATAATCCTAAAGAGTATTAGTAGGCCTAAGGGCATATGGGACAAAAGCCCATCTACCGCACAAAAGAAACAGAAAGTTACCGCTGCTGTCCATGTGCTCCGCTCGACCCGAGCGCCCAGGCTCGACCTGGTCGAGCAACCCACTCCAAACCTACTGCCTGCTGATTCGTGTTTGTCTCCAGCACAGCACCACTCCTTCATGGCTTCCTTAGCACACCTCAATTCTCCTTGTGTGCTTCCTTCAATGCATGACTTATCTCCTTCATTGAGCATCCCATAGCCATCATCAAAGCACATAATGTCTCCCACTTTGATCACTTCACCAAGTGATCCAAAGACCAAGCTTTCACATCCCGTTGCACACATATTATCATCCTCAAGTGTGCAAGCCAATGCGTAGGCTACGATGTGATCGAACTCGCCTCCATCATCATGAGATTTCGGGCTTGACTCAACAACACAAAATCAATTAATCATTATTTCATATTAATTATAAAGTAAAAATAGCAAGGAAAAATTATAATGGAATATTGAATCTAGCTAGCTCGAGAAAAGATGATTATTTATCTTTTTGAATAAAATAATAAAAAATAAGATTTCGCAATTTGCAATCTAATCCTAAATATTTTCTCTATGAATAACTTTTTTATAGGACGTGCTTATCTTTGTAATAGTCTTTTTAAGTTGTCTTTAAATTTGAAACATGTGTAATGTTGAAACTTCACCTGTGAATGAAAAAGTTGATTTGCATTATTTGCCGCATGTTAGACTAGGACATGTTAATATTGATAAAATTGCTTTTATGTCTAAACAAAATTTAATTCATATGTGCACCAAAATGTCTAAAAATTGCAAAGGGTGCATGTTAAATAAGATCCCAAGGACACCCTTTAAAAGTGTTGAACAAAAATCCAAAAGATTGGAATTAATCCATAATGATCTTTATGACTTTCATATTATACCATCATTGGGAAATAAGAAATATGTTATAACTTTTATTGATGATTTTTCCAAGTTTTATAATGTATACCTTTTACACACAAAAGATGAGACTCTTAATTACTTTAAGATTTACAAAAATGAAGTACAAATGCAAATTGGTAGTAAACTTAAAAGATTAAGAACCGATAAAAGAGGTGAATATTATGATCTAACTTATTTTAATTCAATGTGTATTATACATGAAACAACCTTCGAATACGCACCACAATCAAATGGTGTGGCGAAGAGGGAAAACCGTACTCTACAAGAGATGATTAATTCCATATTATCCTACTTGGGCTTGAGTGAAGGATTTTAGGGTGAAGCAATGTTGACGGCTTGTTATATTCTTAATTGGTTTTTAATGAGAACAAATAAGGAGACTCCTTATGAATTTTGGTACAAAAGAAAATCAAACTTAAAATATCATAAAGTTTGGGGTTCTAGGGCAATTGTGAGATTGTCCGGTAATAATAGAAAGAAACTCAATGAATGAGGGATAAAATGCATTTTATAGGTTATACTTTTCATAGCAAAATTTATAGATTCTATGTTATAGAACAAATGAAAACATGTCGATTCATTCGATCATTGAGCCAAGAGATGCAAATTTTGCTGAAAATAGATTTTCATCAATTAGTAGGCAAAGAAATCTACAAGTTTGTGCCAGTGAGGATGTTGATGATAATCAACAAAGTTCACTTATAGATGTTGATGAAAATCTACAACTAGATGAACAACAAGTTGTTGATCCTATTCCAAAATGGAGTAAGAGACAACGGAAAGCTAAAAGCTTTGTATCGAATTTCGAAGTATATTTGGTTAAAGGTACTAGAAATGAAATGTCTTCTAGTGTTCCATATCTATTTAATGTGGAAGGCGATCCATTGACTTACAGCGATGCTATGACATCACATAATAGTGCTTTTTGGAAAAAGGCTATTGATGATGAGCTGCAATCAATCATGGGAAATAACACTTGGGTGTTAGTGGATCTTCCACCTACTATAAACCAATAGGTTGTAAGTGTATTTTTAGAAGGAAAATGAGATTTATGGTACTATTGACAAGTTCAAGGCCTGATTAGTGGCACAAGACTTTAGATAAAAGCTTGGTATCGAGCACTTTGATACATATGCACCAGTTGTAAGAATAACCACTATTCGGTTATTGGTAGCTTTAGCTATAATTTATCATCTATAGATCCATCAAATGGAGGTTAAAACCGCATTTTTGTATGGGGAATTAGAAGAGGAAGTTTATATGAAACAACCCGAAGGATTTGTTTTGAAAGGATAAGAGCAAAAGGTGTATAAACATGTTAAATCCTTATATGGACTTAAACAAGCACCTAAGCAATGACATCAAAAATTTGATGACACAACTTTGTCCTTTAGATTCAAATTGAATCAAGTTGATAAGTGCGTTTATAGCAAATTTGATAGCCATGGTAATGAGGTTATTGTTAGCTATATTTTATTCAAATTAGATCCCCATTATTTAGTTGGATTGTGTTGGAATTCGATATAGATTTGCTTGTTTTATTTAGGATTTTACGCTTGGTTAGGTGTTTTGTTGTTTTGTTGCATTTCAGGCTAAACTCATCAAACCAAGCACAAAACAAGCACTTTTGATGCATATGTTGCCCACCAAACTCCAAAGGCTCGTGGGATCAAGGCCTCGATAAGCTAAGCCATGAGAAAAAGCCAAAAGAAGATCCACTTGACCAGAATGAGGTCGAGCCAAGGTAGCTCGAGCAATTCATGAGCATAAAATTGATATCAGAAGCTGAGAATCAGCCTCCTGAAGACCGCTTGATAAGTGCAATTATTTGCGCTTATCCGTGCTAGTTTTATGCTCCTTATATCTAGTTTTAGTGGGTTTTAGGTAGTATTTTTAGTAATTTGTGATAATTTTGTCTTATGAGCGTTACATTGTGTTTTATGTGATATATGAGGCAAAATTGGAGTTTTTCTTAGGTCTCGGGGTGATAAGAGGGTGAAGGCTTGGAGAAATAGCCTAAGACCCCTAAAATATTTGAAGAGTTCGTTGCTCGTTCGAAGATGTTTGACAATGAAGATGGGAAAAAGAGAAAAGAATGGAAAAGTGCTTAAAAAGACAAAAGTTTGGAAGTGAAATTTGATACATGCTCACTCTTTTGGCCGTAACTTTTGATAGAGAGATCCCATTAATGCAAGGTTTGTGGCATTGGAAATTAGACTTCAAGATCTTTCCAACAATATATTATATTTCCATATCCGATAACCAAGCAAGAAATGACGAACGTTTGAAGTTTGCTGAAACTGTCAGCCAAAAAAGCCGACTCGGCTTTTTTGGAATTTTTGGTGCAGCCGACTCGACTTTTTCTTCTAGAAATCACAATTTGGGCAGTTTGTGAAGCCGACTCTGCATTCCTCTGAAGACCACCTACAGCCGACTCGGCTGTGAGCTCTGAAGCGACAATCTGACAGTTTTCTTCTCTAAATCTTTGGGGCCACTATTTAAAGTGGCGGTTACTTTTGTTTAGATCATCAGTTTTTCATTTGTATTTTCTGTAATTTTTCATTAGAGTTTTTAGAGTTTTCTTTCAAGCATCCTTTGAAGAACAATTTGTAGCATTTGGATTTCGCATTTTCAGTTGATGTTACTTCTCAGATTCGTAAGTTTTCTTGTGTTATTATTTTGTTCTTCGTTTTCATATATTGTTTATTGTATGTTTCTCATAATCATGCATTGTGAGTAGTTTCCTTATCTAAGGTTAGGGTGAAATCCCTAATTCGAAGCATTGATTGATATTTTATTGATTGATTGTGTGCGATTTGAGTCTATGATTGAACCTATGCTTAATGAATCTCGATTTAAACATCTTTGTTGGCCATTTCAATAAAACGGAAGTTTGAGAATTGGTTTAACTTAGGATTCAGATATATTTGAGTTAAATTCCTTCTAATATTAGCCAGTAGAACAGAAGTTTAATGATTAATGCTAGTTGGTCTTAAATCGATATTAGTCAATAGAGCGGAAGCTTGAGATTAATTAGATCACAGTCTATCATGTTAATGGCTCAATTTTATACAATCATGAGAGTGATGAAATTCCATGTTAGAATTAGGTGATGCCCGACGTCCTAGTGTCTTTCATACCATCGTTTTACATCATTAGCGTAGTTGTCTTAATTCTTTGCATCATAGGATTAGCGTTTCATCATACATATTTGATTAACCCTTGTCTTTGTTAGTCATAAGCATACAATTTAGAATTATCAAGCCTCCTCGTGTTCGACCCGCACTACGCGTACACCGTGCGCTTGCGGTAAATTAAAATTTGCTCATCACTGCTCGACCGGTCGAGCGAGTATCATTTTACCTTTTATTAGCTTCTTATCATTGGAAAATTCAAGACAAGGGCACAAGGCATCCGCTCGACTGGTCGAACAAGGTGGCTCGAGTCGAGCGAATCTAACTTCCACATTCTGTCCAATTTTTTAAGTTTTTGATATTAGACTTGATGGTGGCTTGACTTGTCGAGCAAGCTCGCTTGAGTCATGCAAAATGGACGGCAACAGCTTTTTGTGATCTTTTTAAAAGGCATCGAGGTCCAATAACATTTGATTTAAGCTAATTGTTGCTGCCAAAGACTTCCCAACCACCCTACCCTATCCACTAGGGTGGCACCTCCCTCCTACAACCTAGGGGTGGTGGAGAAATCATGAAACCACCACGCTCCACTTGCCTTGAAGTCTATAAATAGAGAAGAGGAAGAGGGAGCTCATAATCTGAGAATTTGCCTTTCATTTTCGGAGTAATTTCTATGTATTCTTAGTTTTCCTTTCATTTAAATTAAGAATTAGTGTTTAGCATAGTTTCCCTTTCAATTATGCACTTTCAATTTCAATTACAAACTTAATTTCACCCTTTATTGTAACATTTTGTAATTTGAATTCTTTAACCATTGGTGTATCACTATTGAAGCTTTTTGAAGTTATTGCCTTGAATCATCAATTCATCTTGTTCATCAAAGAGTAACTTCTATCTTTACTTACATTAATTTTAATTCATGTCATTTAGTTATTGTTTGTCTTTAGTTTCATATATTCATGCTTGTTGGTCTTCAACTTATATTGCACTCATCTCCTTAGAATACTTTAGTTTAATTCATTTATCTATGGTTCTTAGCTTTATACAATTTACAATTTCAATATGAGTGTGGGTGAGAAGTTTGTTTTGGCTTAAGCTAGGCATGATCACCATGTATGTAGTTTGAATTGCTTTCTTTACCTTTGACATGGTTGTGTTGTGTATGGTTTACCATAGATTTTGCTATCATGTGTAGTATTGTTGAATTGAGGGCGGGAGTCGATTTTTAATGATATTCTATGCTTAAAAGTTGAATCATCCCCATGAGAATAGAAAGATGTATTGATTGGAAATAATGAATGAGTGCTCATGTCTTAATTTATGCTTAGCTCCATGAGAATAGGTAGTTGAGTATGTTTTAGGAAGCTATTGTTGCTCGAGAGAGAACATTAGTATTTATGATACATTCTTCCTCATAACAACACATCCATGAACTTAGATTGAAGTTATAACCATTACCTTGGTGAAAAAGCCTAGACTATGCTATTGATCATATCATCTTTGCTTTAGTTCATTGTATTCTTAATTACTTTTATGCTTCACTTTTCATTTCGTTCTTTTTAAATTGTTTGCTTTAATTATTTCTACCTTCAAACCTCATATTTTTCGTTTTCGAACACACTAATCGATCGAGAGACTATTGACTTAACCCCTATTCCCTGTGGATTCGCCCCTTACTTGTCGTCATATTAAGCTACGTCGTGCACTTACGGTATTACTATTGAAGAACGTAAATTCCCGATTAGTTATCATTTGTCTATATATGGTGACATGCTCATATATGGTACTAGTTTTATACAAGTTCAAGAGACAAAAAACCTTTTGTCTAGGTTGTTTTAAATGAAGGACATGGGGGAGGTCGATGTGAGTTTAGGTATTAAGAACTTGAGACAAGGTTACCGAATCAAGCTAAGTCAATCTCACTATGTTGAGAAAATACATAAGCGGTTTAGCATGCTTGAAAAGGCACCGATCTCTACTCATATGGAACCAGGTATGAAATTTGCTAAACAAACCGGAAAACCAATTTCACAATTGGAGTATTCAAAGGTCATTGGATCTTTGATGTATGTCATAACTTGTACAAGGCTAGACATGGCTTTTGCGGTTGGTAAACTTAGTAGATTTACAAGCAACCCGAGTCCCTATCATTAGATGGCGATAAAGAGAGTATTAAGATACTTGTTGCGTACCAAGAATTGTGGTATAACGTATGGCGGTTAACCTCTCGAGTCGGGGGACTCTTTTGGTCGTGCTCTCCTTTATAGGTATGAGTTGCCGCCGTCCTTCCCTCCCCAGACCCTGTCTATAGTTTTCTATGAGTGGGATGCATTGGGTAGGAAGATGATGATGATGTATAGCGGTGAACCTCCTATTTTGGAAAGTTATTCCGATGCTAGTTAGATCACTGATCACTAATGCAGAGGATAATTATTCTACTAGTGGTTGGGTGTTTGTTAATGGAGGAGGTACCATCTTATGGTCCTCTAAGAAACAAACATGTATAACTGATTCTACTAAGTCAGCGAAATTTATACCTTTGTTTCCTAAGCCAATTTCATAGATGGCGGTTCATGCGGATTGCATGACGACTTTAGGTCGAACTTATAGTTAAGTGTATAATGATAAGTCTCGTCATATTACTCTCAGGCACAACCTAGTGTAAGGACTTATCACTATTGAGGTCATAACTTTTGACTATATGAACACTAAGTTCAATGTGGTTGATTCTTTTATGAAAGCCATGAGTAGGGATTCAACTGAACTAGCGTCAATTACAATCGGATTATATCAATAAAGGTTATTTGGAAAAGCCGAATTCACACATGAGTAACATCATGTCTTGAATTCAATGTGGTAAAATTCCCTTTGATTTTTGTAAGCAACTAGTTCTAGTTACTCATTGTTGCTTTGGACCGTGATGAACTAGGTAGTCGTCCATTGAAAATTCTCAAGATCAAGGGTTGAAGAGCTATTGGTGTTGTATCCGTTTCACGTGGATATGTTTTATACGTAATGAGAACGTACCTATATATGTTTGAAGAGTGGCTGCTTCAAGTAGTCAAGATTGGCATACTAACTATGATAAACTTATGAATAAGATACGGACACGATCTCATAATGTGTGAAGTTCATGACTTTGTGTTATGGTTTTGTGTGTACTTCATCTTCAAGCGATTGAAAGGGTCATTTGATTCAAATCCAAATGGATATCGATTCTGACTCGATCACTTGTTAAGTTTGTTGTACTAGGCGTTAATTCATTCTGTAGGGATATTAGCGTTGATGAATGAAATGAAAATATAACATTTGTTTTGTAATTGAGAAAGAGGATTATTATACTCTAAATGGGTGAGGATTGTTGAACATTTAGTATATAATAATCCTAAGTATATAATAGCCAAGTACTATGAATAGTAGTAGGACCATATGTATTAAATACAAAGTCCAAAAGGGGTTCAAAGGATAAGACAAAAGAAAAATTGAAAAACCGAGTCAGCAAGAAAAGCTGACTCTCCTTTCCTAGCTTTGCGCCTAAAGTCGACTCGGATTTAGGTTCTGGAAAAATCAATTTTGTCTAGTAGGAAAAGCCGAGTCGACTTCCTTGGGAATAGAGCAAAAGCCGACTCGACTTTTTGTTCTGATATGACCGTTGAGTCTTTACGTGTCATTTGAGGTTATTGCATTGGATTCCCTAGCCTTACTAATTCCATATTATTTTCTAGAGTTATAAAAGAGTAATTGGGAGGAATAATGTTCATGAATACATTGTTAATAGTATTTGATTGGAGGCCATTAAGATTGGTCATCAATGGATGATTTGAATTATTTAATTGCCATGACCCTTTACTATACTTGGAGAGTTGGAGTGGTATAAATAGAGGGTTTAGGGAAGAATGTTCACTACACCATTTTTCTGAATTCGTATTTAGGGATGTCTATTCAGTCCGAATCCGACCCTAGTCCGACTCGATCCGAGGAAAATACTCCGATTCGAGTCCGAGATAAAAATCATCCGACTTCGACTCCGACCTGACTCCGACCCTGTAGGACATTTGACTTTGAATTTGACTTTTACACTTATATTTTGTTTCCTTTAAAACTCTAGACGTGACTGATTCAAGCTCTCTCTCATACTAGTTGTAATTTTCGATTTTGAAAAACTACTTGGTATTTTTATTTTGATTAATGAATCAAGATACGACAAATGAAATCAAGAGAAATAAAATACGTCAAACCAAAATACGAGAAAATTTTGTTAAATTGTAGTAGTAGAATGATTATTTCTCTTGTTAAAATTGAATTCAGATTGAAGTACATATTTTTTTGTTAAATTGTATTTGAAAAATATATTTTATTGATTTTGTATGCTTTAAAATCATTAGTACAATATCATAACGATACTGTTTGATAATAATCTGACTCTGCATCCGACTCTGTTAGAGATCAGAGAGTCCGAGTCGGGGCAAACTTGGAGTATGCATAATCCGACTCCGAGTGGAGGTGGACTGAAAACAAAAATCCGACTATTATTCGGAGCAAAGTCGGAGTATGTATAATCCGAGCCGAGTCCGACGCATTGCCATCCCTATTCGTATTCTTGGTCTTTCTCTTTCGCTTGTGTTCTTTCACGAGAGTAATTAACTTCTGTTTGAACTTTCAAATCTTATAATTCATCAAACACTTGTTGTTAAGTGACATACCCTAAGTATTAAGGGTGTGTTGTGTTGTTTGTTTCTTGTGTGAATTTTTAATTCAAAATCCAAGTACCTTTGTGGGGGAAATTTAGCAAAAGGAAAGTGATTATACGCCTACAAGTATCAAGATTCCGGGTAACGATTGTCATTACAAAGATGATCTTCAAGTTTATTCTTAGTGTATTTTGTAAGTTTTATCTAGCCATCGATAAAGAAAAAAATACAAATTTCTAATTGTAATTTGTATTTTGCAATATTAATATATAATAAAATATAGTGTTTAATTTTCTTTTTTTTTTTGAGTTAAAAAAAAAGTGTTTAATAGTACCATGAAAAGTTGTAAATATCTAGTAAGATACTAACATTTAATTTTGTCTTAATTTTATTTGGGGTGTAAAATCAATTTTCAAAAGTAATAGGTTTGATTAATTTGTGATATTATGATTCTTAAGGAATATATGTACTTTCAAAACTATATAAAGTTGTAGCATATACGTATGTGAAAGTATAAGAGTACAAATTAATTAATTGGTTTTAGAAAATGATTGATGTTGAAAATTAAGAAGAAAGAAAAGGTGACTTGTGATGCTCATAGTTATAGAGATGTACATAATTTAAAACAAATGGCAATGTAGGAAACTTTTTAGAAATTAAGATGATCAATTAATATGTTAGCTAGTCGATGATTTTTATTTAGTTCTAACTTCTAGCTGTAAGTTTGTAATTAGACAATTGAAAAACAAATCATGTGACAATTCAATCGAATTATTTATGAACTGAATCAAAACGAGAAATAAAAGACAATATAATGCCACTAATATAAAAAAGATCGTATAAATATGTAAATATCGGTATTATCAAAGAAAGAGATTAACAAGCTAAGCATTCCAAATGTTAAACCCTTTAAACATGTCAAATAACATAAATGTCCATGAGAACATATAATTGGTATGCCCTTAGAGACCTTGAGAAGAAGAGGAACTACACCATAAATGATCTAAAATTAAGAGGGGGACAAGGGTTGTTACATTGTTAGGTACACTAGTAATATTTGTAGTTGTAGTCATAAAATTCATGTCTACAAAAAGGGCCACATTTGATATGATCCACTAACTATATTTGTCCACATTAATTAATTTTTAATAATCTAGTTCTCTATTTTCTTTTAATAATGGCATCAAATCATGCTTATTAGATACTAAATGTGATTGGTTAATTGTAATCTAATTGTTGAAATTTAGTTCTAATCCAATTGGTTACTACATGACTTGTTTGCACCAAATTCTAAACTTTTATGGTAGGTATCGTTTCATTTTGAATTTAGCTCTACTTTCTAGCAACATTTATAATGTACTTTGGATGATGAAATTAAAAGATAACACAAAGATGTAAAGAGTATATAATTAAGTAATTAATTAGAAAGATATTCATGCTATTGTTAGATTGATTGATGTTAATATATGCTATAATAATTAAACATTACAACATAATTACTTTTAGTGAAATATATCTTGTGACATTTAATTTAAATGTCGTTACTTTAAATTTTTAATGGTATTTATACTAGATTTAGTGTTACTTATTAAATTCTTAAGCAGCATAATTAAAAAGCATAATAAAGCTTTTCGCGACATGAGATTTCACTAACACATAATTTGCTTTTAGTGGGATAGGATCTAGTGACATTTCTCACAAATGCCACTATAGACTATAGTGACAATTATATTTGTCACTAAAGACCAAATTAAGTATCACTTAATCACTTTATGGTGGAACTTAAAATAAAAATCAATAAATATTACACTAAAAAAGTGAATTAGTGGTATTTTTTTTAATATCACTAAATCCAATGTCGTATAAAGCTAAGTTTGTCGTAGTGTTTAGTGAAATTTTTCATAAATGACACTATATAGACTATAGTAATAATTACATGTGTCACTAAAAGGTCAAAATAAAGTATCACTTAAAAACTTTATAGGGTTTGCTTGGATTAAGTGTAAATTTTGAAGGGATAAATAAAAGTCAGAGACTCAGAGTAGAAAAATTAAGTTAGCTATATAGATAATGGAACATTATTGTTAGAGATCAGGTGAAATATATAGTTAGGTTAGAAAGTTATGAAAAATGAATAACTAAAATATTAATTAGTTCACTCATTTTGCAATATAATTTTAACCTAGGTGACACGGCCCAAACACAAATGGCTCGGTTCGTGTCGACAATTTCATATTTATCTCGAGATTTCCGGCAAAAGAAGCATCAAGAAGGATCTAGAATGGTCTAGAGGCTTCTAGACTGTTCTAGTGTGTTCTAGAAGCATCTAGAACACTCATGAAGGTTCTAGAATGTGCTGGAGATATCTAGTACATTCATGAAAGTACTAGAGTGTGCTAGAAGATACTAGAACACTCAAGAAGGGTCTGGAAGGTGCTAGAAGGTTCTAGCCCTATCATGTAAATACTAGAACATACTAGAGTAGTATAGAATAGTGTGGTGTATTCTAGAGTGTTCTGGGCTTGTCCAGAACCTTATAGGTCTTTCTAGACTTGTGTATACTATAGGAGAGTAGTGTAGGGTATTCTAGATAACTCTAGGGTAGGAGTATTCTAGAATGGCCCCAAGGTAAGGGGGCTTGCCTATAAATAGGCACTTAGGTTCATTTTGTCATCCAAGTTCCAACAAGTTCCAAAACCTCTTGTAAAGCATCTAACTCTTTTGTAAGAGCATTCTCTTATAAATACAAAGCCTTTTCCACATAAATACTCTCTTATTAAGTCTTTTCTTAGCAAGTCTAACCAAGTTCACCGGCTTGCACACTTAAGGGGTCGAGATTAAGGCTGAGCTAGTGCAATCGTTAGTCATTGACACTAGTGCCGCACGGTTTTCACTAGGTAAATAAGTGAGCCCGTGACAAGTGGTATCAGAGCCTCGTTCAACACCAAGTGGTATTATATAAGCTATACAAATGGCGGGTGAATCAGATGTCGTGCATAGCCAAAAGGAGTCATGTGTTGCCCAAGAAATTATTGTTGGGGACACAAGCAAGGCTGCTAAGAAGGGCAGTAGGGGTAGAGACAAGTCCGTCTCTGGGGAACCTATGGCGGAATTGGAAAAGAGGTTAGCTCGAGTAGCCTTAAAGGTCGCGGAACACCAAGAGCGATGGGAGGAGCATAATAGCACCGTGACGGGGATAGTCAAGGCTTGTATGGAGCAGTTCAAGGAGGAATTGCTTGGGGCCATACAAGAGGTGCGGGATGACATGCTTCTAGCTCTAAATGAGGCGGTGGATCGTAACAACAAGGCTAACGAAGGTAATGCTTCCCTCTTAAGTAACCTCCAGGCGGACATCGAGAGCTTAAGGGGAGAGCTCAGCGTGGTTAGGGCAGAAGCCAGGGGGCTTAAAGCACGAGTTGATGCACTTGGGTCAAGTAGCGTCGTGGGGACGACGTCTACTCAGTTGGAGCTTCCAAAGCCAGACACGTATAGTGGTAGCCGCAAGTTAAAGGACGTAGAGAATTTCCTTTACGTCATGGAGCGCTATTTTGGGGCAGCGGGCTTGACAGATGACTCGGTAAGGATCTTTCAAGCTTCGCTATACTTACGGGATAGTGCCTTGTCTTGGTGGAAACGTATGTCAACTCTAATGGGGGATGAAGAGTGTAGCATTACCACGTGGGACGAGTTTAAGGATGAGTTTCGCAAGCAATTCTTACCCGCGGTTGCGGAAGATGAGGCGCGGGCGAAACTTCGTCGCTTACACCACAAAGAGGGGCATATTCGGGAGTATGTGCAGGAGTTCTCTGATCTTATGTTGGAAATCCCGGATTTGTCACCTAAAGAGGCGTTCTTCACCTTCACAGATGGTCTAAATAGGTGGGCCAAATTAGAGTTGCAACGGAGGGACGTAAGAGACATCAAGACAGCCTTACGAGTTGCAGAGTCCCTCGTGGAATTCCAAAGGGTCGAAGGCCCCAAGGACAAAGGGAAGAAGCTAATTTCGGGAACAAGTGGGGGAGACGAGGAGGAGTCTCCTAAAGCTCAAATGGAGGCAAAGACTTCTTCTTGGAGTAAGTCTAAAGGGGTCCAGTCCAAGGGGGACGAAGCAAAGAAGGCTCAAGGTTGTTTCTTGTGCGATGGGCCGCACATAGCACGTAATTGTCCAACAAGGACAAAGTTGGCTGCCATTATCCAGGAGCTTGATCAAGAGGACGACCAAGCTAAGTTGGCTAGCATTAGACTTGTCGACAAAAGGGATGTCGATAAGCCTAAAGAAGAGATCTCTCGGAGGACGAGCAAAGGGCTGAAGAGTAGCACAATGATCGTCAATGGAAAAGTGAACCATCTGGACGCTAGGGTGCTCGTGGACACAGGAGCGTCACACAACTTCTTGGCTATAGGGGAAGCCAAGGCCCGAGGCGTAAGGTTCACAAGTGCTTATGGCAAGATGAAGGCCATAAATTCAGAGGCCATACCCGTATATGGTAGGGCCTGGGGTGTGCCCATCCGTTTGGGAGAATGGTCGGGCAAAATCGACTTCTTGGTAGTCGACATGGATGATCAAGCAGTGGTGCTGGGCATGGAGTTCCTCACCAAAGTCGAACCGTGGATGGTTGGCAATGGGGTGCTTACCATCACATCTAAAGGGGAAAAGTATGAGCTACCTCTTGCATCGAGCGAGAACATGGGCAAGTCAAGGATTGCGGCCTTGCAAGCAAAATGGACGCTTAGGGGCAAGCGTCATGGGAGGCATCAACGTCAGGCCAAGGGGGCCAACAAGGACTCAGTGCATCATGGAGCATGCATTAACGGAGTGCCTAGAGGGCTAGGCAAGAGAAGAGTGCAACACGGAGCTTGCACAAAGCAACTTATGCATCAGGGACGATGCATACATCAAGTGGGGGAGAATGACACGGCCCAAACACAAATGGCTCGGTTCGTGTCGACAATTTCATATTTATCTCGAGATTTCCGGCAAAAGAAGCATCAAGAAGGATCTAGAATGGTCTAGAGGCTTCTAGACTGTTCTAGTGTGTTCTAGAAGCATCTAGAACACTCATGAAGGTTCTAGAATGTGCTGGAGATATCTAGTACATTCATGAAAGTACTAGAGTGTGCTAGAAGATACTAGAACACTCAAGAAGGGTCTGGAAGGTGCTAGAAGGTTCTAGCCCTATCATGTAAATACTAGAACATACTAGAGTAGTATAGAATAGTGTGGTGTATTCTAGAGTGTTCTGGGCTTGTCCAGAACCTTATAGGTCTTTCTAGACTTGTGTATACTATAGGAGAGTAGTGTAGGGTATTCTAGATAACTCTAGGGTAGGAGTATTCTAGAATGGCCCCAAGGTAAGGGGGCTTGCCTATAAATAGGCACTTAGGTTCATTTTGTCATCCAAGTTCCAACAAGTTCCAAAACCTCTTGTAAAGCATCTAACTCTTTTGTAAGAGCATTCTCTTATAAATACAAAGCCTTTTCCACACAAATACTCTCTTATTAAGTCTTTTCTTAGCAAGTCTAACCAAGTTCACCGGCTTGCACACTTAAGGGGTCGAGATTAAGGCTGAGCTAGTGCAATCGTTAGTCATTGACACTAGTGCCGCACGGTTTTCACTAGGTAAATAAGTGAGCCCGTGACATAGGGGAGGGTGGTGGAAGTTTTTCCTGCAAATGAGGAAAATCCTCCTTTATTTTTTTATTCATTTTCAACTAATTCATTTGTTCCATTAATTTGACTTTTTTTACCCTCTAAATTAGTGAATATTTTTTTTAATATCACTAAATCTTTTATCGCAAAAAGTTAATTTTGTTGTGATGAAAACTGAGTAAAATTGTTATATAACGCAATTAAATATAAATTTTATACTCCCTCCGTTTCAGTTTACTTGTCCCATTTTCTTATTTGGCATTTTCATACTACTTGTCTCATTTCCTTTTTTGGCTAACCTTTTCTTACCTAAATACCCCACTTTTCCAATTCTCAATACTCCACTACCACCTTTACAATTAATTTAATCAATTAACATACCCAACTACCACCTTTTTAATGGACCCTACTCAACCCTAAAAATCCGTGAAAAGTCAAATGAGACGAGTCAACTGAAACGGAGGGAGTATATAATTATACATTTTTAAGCATAAGTATTAACAGTACTCAATAATAAGTGATGTTTAATTGTAGTAAATATTTAAGCATAATTATAAACAGTAATTAATTATGATTATTTTTCTTGGTAATAGACACATAAAAATAAATAAAATATTTTCAAAACAGTGATGTTTAAAAGGTAACAACATGCAATGACTTAATGAACATTTTTCTTGGTAGTAGACACATTAAAATAACTAAAATATTATGAATACGTTGATATTTTTGTGAAAGATGGTCTTTTGACGAGACAATTTAAAAACAAGTTTATATACTAATAATTTGTATTAGTAGACTAATGTGTGAAACTGATCTAATAGTAGCTAGGAATCTCATCAAGAATTAATGTTAGAAATATTTCATTTGCAATTGAAGGAAAACAAATCTCCACCCTCTAGTTCCTAGGATCAAACATTGCTATCAACAAATACAATATGGCTAACTTAATATTTTCGCGTTTTAATAATTTGTATCATCATCATCATCATCATCATCATCGTACCCAGTGTTCCCGTACATAGATACTCTATGGCCAGGGTCCGGGGAAGAAAGGTCGACGGCGTTTTAATAATTTGTATGAGTTTTTTATTATAACTTTAACAATTAATCTTCAATTAGATATTCAACCATATTTTATCATACATAATTAAATATCAAAAAATTGATGTTATTAAAGTTTACATCGAAGGGAATCAAATAAAATTTCAGTCAATTATATATTAACTTATAAATAAAATACTACCTCATATTCAACTCATTAGTCCCATTTGGTTTTTCACACTTGCCGACATAACATTTTAATCTTAAGTATCTCTAATTGTTTTTCATTAAAAATTATAAAAAGTAGATATTAATAATATTTGTACTGAGACGAATCAAACAAGATCCCACAAGACTATGTTTTAACTTATAGATTAACAATAAAATACTAATTAAGAGTGATAAGTGAATAGTGCAAAAAATCAATGGGACTAATGGGTAGAGTAGGAGGGAGTATAAAATACTTCCCTCTGAAGAATTCAATGTGTCCCATTTTGACTGTTAAATAGGACCACACGTGAAGAAAACAGTGTGATTTTTTAAATTAAAATTGGGATAAAGTGGAGTTAGTTGGTGTAAAAGTGTTAAAAAGTTAAATTTAGTAGGATAAATTGATAAGTTAACATACCTAGGATAGAAATGAGCATTTAGGATAACTTGACTAAATAAAGAAATGAGACACCTAGGGTGAGTAGAAGGGAGCAAAAATTTCAAAATAATCAATTAAATTGAATTACATTTCAAATAGGATAAATAATATTCCCTCCGTTCGGCAACCTCTAATGCTATTCCCGTTTTAAATATTTCACTTTGAGAAGCGAGAAAATTAATTGATGTTTTTGTGACATAAAAAGAAGATAAAATATATCGATATGAGATATCATTAGTTTTGTTTTAATGTATATTTTGTTATTATATACTCTCTTCGTTCCCTAATGAAGTTCCCAAAAAGAATGTTCACAGAAATTAAGAAAAATAAAATATTTTAGATAGTGAATATATTAAATAATTGAATAATAAATTTGATTGGAGAAAAATAAAGACCACAAGCATTAAAAAAATATTAAAAGAAAGTTAGTGGAAAAAATATGGGGACTACATCTAATAAAAAATTAGTTTTATAAAGTTAGTAGAAAACATGTGAAGACAATAAGAAATTTTAAAATGTTAAATTGTAGTTAGTGGAGGATATGTACGGTACATAAGCGTCAGTGGCGGATCCAAAAATAAAAATCATGGATAGCACCAACGCGTTAAAGTAAATTAATAAAAAATTTGGCTAAGTTTTGTTTGTAAAATAAACAACCAAAAAAATTTTGCATTACTCCTAATGGACTTGTATAGTTAAATTATCACAACAATAATCTCATGATACTGCAACTATAAAATAAAAAGCGCGGTAAATATCATCCACACCGGCCACCGCATCGACAAAGTTACAAGTTAAAAGTTACAAGTTACAAGAGATCAAAGTTCGACTTCCTCTGTGCAGAAATGCTCGCTCCATTATTGACACTATTTGGCGTTCATGGTTATTTTAAATATTACGACTTATATGTAAGGCAAGTAAGATCTTGTTTGAATTGTTTAATTACATACTCCCTTCAATTCACAACTATTGTCCCATTTTCTTATTGGGTAAGTTCACCTCAAATGTCTTAATTCTATTTTTAGTTATTATTTTTTTACTTAAATACCTCATATTCACACAAGTAATGTCCAAAATATCTTCCTTTTACTATTTACAATGCCCCAACTACCACTTTTACGATTAATTTAATCAATTAAAATACTCAACTACCACCTTTTTAGTGGACCCCATCTCACTGTTAATATCCGTGCGCAAACAAATGGGACAATAGATGTGAATTGGAGGGAGTACTTTCATTAAATTAACTTTTAATTATTTTAGATATGGACATTTCGATATATAAATGATTAAAATAGCATATTAGATTATAACAAGTCAAATGTAGCAAGTAAAGTGGAACGGAGAAAATGCAAAGTAACGAAAATAACGGACAAATTGGGTAGCCTATGCTAGTCAATGTCACATAGTGCATTCGCCTATGATAAACATTATAAAAATATTAAAATGAGCATAAATACTGTTATTTTTATCTAAAGTTTGTGACATAAATGAAAATATTATGAATTGGAATAACAAATTAAACATACCAAAAGAGCATGGAGGGAGTAGGAAATTGGAATAGAGGCACTATTAGTTGGGCGTAGTGTAATTCTTAAAAAAAAAAACTAAAAAAAAAGGCGTAGATTTAAGAAAATTCAAGAACATCAGATGTCCTTTGAGAGCCTCAGAATCTGCGCATAAAAGTAGTGTCAAGTGGCATATTGCAATTAAAGTAGTTTGGTCAACAAGAATTGTCCTTCACTAAATTATTCAACAATTTTTTACTTCTCGTTATTATGTCGTCCATGCATATAATACTTTGTCGCCATCTCATTGTGTGAAAATATTATTATCAATATTATATATAGTACCTTTTTCTATTTAATTTATTAGTTTTATTTACTTTTTTCATATTTGTAGAGACAACAGTTTAACCCTTAATATGTATCATCATCATCATCATCATCATCACTATCATCATACCTAGTATATCCCGGTCAAATAAAACTATGGTCATGGTCTAGAGAGTGAATAACGACGACATCTCATACCCATAGAGGAGAGTGTGGTCAAAAAGTCCCTCGACTCGAGAAAGGTCTTCAAAGAGAGAAACATGCAATCCTTAATGTGTTTGATATTATGCTAAATTAAAAATTATAAAAAATTTTATTAATAATCCTTGCATTGATACTAATCAAACGAAATTTCAGTTCATTATGTTTTATAGATTAAAAGTAAAATATAAATTAAGAGTGATAAATGAATAGTAACCCAAAAGTAAATGAGACTTATAGGAAGAATAGAAGGAGTAGAAGAAAGATAATACTATTATTCCAATTGTTCATTTATTTAGGATTATTTTTCATTTTAGATTGGTCCGATCCTTCTTTTGCATTATTTTAATATTTTGACAATAATTTATAGAGTGATTTGCCTAATTGGGGTTGAAAAATAAAATAATTCCAGCTTTGGTGTTCTTTAAAAATTAATTCCCAAAATGGTGTTCATAATAAAATAGTTTTACTAAGCTACATTTTTTTGGTTTGGTAATTCCAAACCTGCAAGAGGATAAAAATATTTTGTCAAGCCAATATACGCGTCAAACAAATTCAAAAAAATCCCACAAGTCTTACAGAAAGAGTAAAATATCCCAAAAAAATACTTCAACCTACAACCAAAAATCTTAATCAATTCCAAAAGTCAAAATCAATAAAGATGTTTGTCGATCTGTTGTTAGCCTCATCCTTGTGATCTATCAAAAAAAAATCAAGTGAATTTTTAATGTAAAAAATAATACTCCCTCCGTCCCATTAGTTTTGTCCACTTTGTAGTGGGCACGCAAAATAAGGAAAAATAGTAGTGGGGTATTTTTAGTGATTATAATAATTGAAAAAGGTGGTAGTGGGGTATTTTAAGTGAACATAATAATTGAAAAGGTGGTAGTGGGATATTTTAAGTGAATATAATAATTGAAAAGGTGGTAGATGGGGTATTATTAAATAATATAAGTTGGGGTAGTTAGGGGTATTTAGGTAAAAAGTTTTGCCAAAAAAGGAAAGTGGACATTTAAAGAGGGATTACCCAAAATGGAATAGTGGACAAAACTAATGGAACGGAGGGAGTACATTAATTATTGTAATACTTTGACATTACACATACCTTGAAGAACATCTTTTTTTATTATAATCTTTTTTATGACAAATGCTACAGCCTACAAGTGACCTTCTCTCGTATCAAGTCATCCATTTCGTTCCTTAAATGTTGGGATTTGGGTCGTCCTTTGGTTCGTTTGAGACTAACATCAGCAATTACTTTTGGTTCCATAAAATAAGTTTAGTCTTAGTTTAGTTTTGCTTGGGAGAGAATTAATAGGTTTGGAACTTTCCAAACCATAATCAAATAGATTAAGTTAACTTTTTTTTTAATGAACACTAGTTTGTGAAATAAATTTTGGTGAACACCATTTTGAAAATTTTTTTATTTTCCAACACTACTAAGGCAATTCATTCTAATTTATAACCTTCTTTAAATCAATTCATACGTTTTAACAACACTTTCTTTGTTACCCAATATTTGTCACATTTCTCTTTGCACGTAATTCTACGTATATGTTCACATTACAAATCTTTATTCAAATCAAAAGAAAACCAAAAGCCCTTGTGGCTCAATGGATAGAGCATATGCATGTGGAGTAGACGGTTTGGCGTTCGACCCCTACTAAGTGCAGATATCAATTAGGGGTTTCATGACTGCTCGCATATCTCTTTACTCCCTCTTAGGGGGTATGGGTATGATTTGTCCTTTACCTATAAAAGAAAAGTTATGAAAAATATATAGGAGTATTAAAAAACTAGGTTTTAGGAAGAATAAAATAAGATCTCATATGACTATATTATTTTTTATCTAACAGTGGAAATTACTAATATAAAATAGGAGATGAATAATATTATTATTAAAATATAGCGAATATTGTGAACGGTAGAAGTATGTTTTACTTTAATCTAATTTGTTATTATATTCATTCTCTCCTTTTATAATATACTAGGATAGAAACTCGTGCAATGCACGGATTTTTTAATACGTTGATATTTTAGTAAAATTTTATACGAATAAAATATATTAAATGAAGGTGCGTGATAAATTATTTACTTACATACATTGTAATTAAAAAAATTAAATATAAAAAACACAAAATAGGTTGTTAATTAAGAGTTTATAAGTTTTGAAACACCTCTTTATATACTACATTCTCCGTACAATGACATAAAAAATCCTACCGTTTTTAATTTGTAGAAATTTTGTCTCAGTTGTCAAAATCCCTGGTAATAAATAAACACTATACTATTATTGCCATAAATAAAAAATTTACTGGTTAAAATCCCTGATCTCATTTTTATTATTGCCATATTGTCATATAATTACTATACTAAACATTAAAAATCTCTGGTCAAGTTTACACCTGCCGTATTTAAGAAAAGATTCCTGGTCATATAATTATTATACTAAACATTGAAAATCCCTGGTCATAAATAATCCTGCTGTATTTAAAAATTCTTGGCCATAAATAATACTCCTGCCAAAAATACTGGCCAATCAAAAAATTACACTTGTCACTCTTATATTCACTTGACTTTTCCATCACTATACATTAAAATTAATATAGTGTATGATTACATAATATCAATATTTACTAATCAAAAATTACTCCCTCTTATTCTTCCTAGTCTCATTTACTTTATGGTTACTACTAATATAAAACTCGTGCATCGCATGAAATTTTGTATAATGGATTTTTTTATTTGAAATGTAACTTTTAAAATTATATTGTATTTAGTATAAAAGGAAAGTACTATGATCATGTGTTGTTTTATTACAGGAAATTACACTAGTGGAAAAAAAGCTATTTGCTGCGACTCATTTGCTGCGGTTTTATGTAAACGCAGCTTATATGGGCATTATAAAAATTACGCAAAAAAAAATTATTAAAGGCTGCGGTTTTTTAAGATGTCCGCAGCCAATAACCCTTAAGTAAACAAAGGCTGCAGTTTTTTATAATACCCGCAGCCAATAATGATTAAAAATAAAAAACCTTAATAATTCAAGCCCAAAAACCGGATAAAACCCTTAAAAATACCCTAGCCGTTTCATATACTCCATTCCCTAATAACCGGCGCATCTCATTCTATTCTTCTTAAAAACAAACCCTAATATTCCCTAAAGTTCCATCTTCTTCCTCTAATTTCTCCTTTCTCTAAGTTCCATCAATGGGAATGACACCATATCTCTGCGCCTCTAAAGTTCCATCATCTCTAAAGTTCTTCCTCTTCATTCACCATATCTCCTTCCTTCCTTCCTCACTTCATTCGTTCATTAAAAGCGGTATGAAGTCTTCGTTTTTCTTGGTATGAAAGCCTCTCTAAATCGTTTTTCTTGGTATGAAATCTTCTCAGATTTGTTTTGGGTTTTAATCATTCTGCTTGGTATGAAGTCTCGAATCTTCATTTTCTTAGATCTGGGTATTTTTTGGGTATTAATCTTTATAATCTTTGTCATTTGCTTAGATTTGTAATTTGTTCGATTGTAATTTGAGTTTTAATCTTTTTAGGTTTTAATCTTCATTTTCTTAGATTTATAATTTGTTCTATTGTACTTTGTAATTTGTTTAGATCTGCGTATTTTTTGTAATTTCTGGGTATATTTTTTGAAATTTCTGGGTATTTTTTGTAATTTGTTCGATATGTTTAGATGTGGGTTTTGTAATTTCTGGGTTTTTTATATAAATTTGTAATTTGTAATCTAGGTATTTCGATTGTACTTGTTCTTGTAATTTCTTGGTTTTTTCGTTTTTTCCTGGGTTTTAAATTTGTTCGATTGTACAAATTTGTTCATCGTTTTGGTTTAGAATAGATCCGTAATTTTGTTCTGTTTTTGTTCTTCGTTTTCTTGTTCTTTGTTCTCTTTTTGTTCTGTAATTTTTAGATCCGTAATTTTTGAAGATGGATTTTGGTTGATGTTCAATGAAGAAGAAGACTATAAAACCGCAGCCTATACTGGTCAAAAAACCGCAGCTAATGTCGTTTTTTCCACTAGTGTTAATTGTATTTTTACTGTTTTTGTTTGTGATGTACATTTTTTTTACATCTATTGAATTATTCCGTAAATGCAGTGATAAAGGAAAATAGTAATGTTTTCTTATTAAAATATTTATGGAAGGTTTATTATTTTCTCATTCCAATATTTTAATGTGTGATGTTATAACCAGTGTATTAATGTAAAATGATTTTTGAAAGCTATTTAGTTTCTCAAATTAATGTATTCTACTTTACTATTGAAAGACCAATAATCTTGTTGCATTTAACAAATGGTTGTGAGACTGTTATTTGTCATTTATCAGCAAAATTATAGAATTATTATATACTCCCTCCGGTCCAGTTTACTTGTCCCATTTGACCAAACACGGATATTAAGGTAGTAGTGGGGTCCATTGGAAAAGGTGGTAGTTGGGTATTTTAATTGATTAAATTAATTGTAAAGGTGGTAGTGGAGTATTGGGAATTGGAAAAGTAGGGGTATTTAGGTAAAAAAAGGATAGCCAAAAAAGGAAATGGGACAAGTAATGAGGAATTGCCAAAAAAGGAAATGGGACAAGTAAACTGGAACGGAGGGAGTATATATTATATATATTACTTATAATATTATATTATATTATTATATGATATGATTTACTAATCACTCTTAATTTGTATTTTGTTCTTAATTTATAAGTTAAAATATAGCCATTTGAGATCCTATTTTATTCATTTTAATGTAAAGATTATTAATATTAAATTTTATAATTTTTAACCATGAACAACTAAAGGTATTTAATGTCAAAATATTATTCCAGTATGTGTGAAAAAGGTAAATGAGACAAGTAGGATGAACAGGAGAAAATACTATTTTTTGTTTGCTAAAATATGGAGGTACACAGGAATATAAGCTATATTAGTAGGCGTAGCTGTCTACTGTATTATGCATAGCTCACTCACATGAAAATTGAATAGAATGGAAACACAGTCCAACAAAATAGGCTTTTTGAGACATCATATTCATATTCATATATAGTCCCTTAACAAACCTTATTCATCATTGTCCCTTGAAGTTGCATTGTATTCCTTCAAATTTTACACCCCAAACCCAACTTCATCACGCCAAAGTAGGTGCATTAAGGGAACTTTTGAAAATTGAGTTTTGTCTCCATCTAAATAAGTATAGGTTACTTTTAAATAATTGAATAAACCTTTTGGATTGTATTAATTTATATCGACTGAAATATATTCAATCGGAATGAAATATTAGTATTTTTGTAAAGGAACCATCTCAACCAAAAGCTTAAGCTGATGGTTGAGGCCCCATAATATGTTTTATACTCTAACATGCCTCCTCACACGAGAGCCCTTTGGGCTAGAAGTGTGGATGTAACACAGGCCCTCCTCATACCTGGTTCACCCTAGCTACTGAAACCATGTAAAGGAACCATCTCAACCAAAAGCTTAAGCAGATGGTTGAGGCCCCAAAATATGTTTTATACTCTAACATGTTTAATGTCTAAGAAGATATGTCATGAAAAAAAGATGAAGATTTATGGGGAATATTTTTTGTCGCGTTTTAATGGTTGAAATCATATTAGATAGAAGAATAATTGTTAAAAGTTATATATATTTCCAAAGGACATTACAATAAGTGAGATTATTTTATAATAATTAAAAAGTGCATTATTTAATTTAAGATGTTGGATTATTCATTATTAATATTAATATTCTTTACCATTAAAAACTTCAATTATGTGTATTCAAAAAAAAAAAAAAAAAAAAAAACTTCAATTATGTGGTTTTATAATTTTGTTCAAATTGTGTATTAGTTTAAATTAGGATTTTTTAATTTTATATTGGTGCTTGTATAATTATGAAGATTTAAAGGGTGATTCTAGATAGGTTGTCTTTCATACAATATTTAGATTTTTTTGTTTGTTATATTTTGCTTATTTATCTGGGTGATCAAATAAGAACAAATGAAGAATATTAAAGTATTGTTTCAGGAATCGTATATAATTGATTTCGTCAAATAAGATCTTATATTTGATTCTAACCTAACGTTATCTTTTTCTTTAGCCTATTTTGTAATAAAGGAAAAAAAAAAAAGAACCCAAAAGAATTGAAAGATGAGTAAATAATAATACTCATGAAGTCATGTAGTTCGTAAAATCAAATTTTATTACAATTAAAGATTAAGTATCTTCACAAAATTTAATGAGTTTATTAATTCTCCAACAATTATCCTTTTTGAGCCTATTCTGTAATAAAAATTACTCACCTGGTAAAATTTATAAAAAAAAAATGATTCAACAATGAGATAGCTTATTCATGATTGGATATTTTTAGTATTTAAATTTTAATTCTATCAAATAGAAGTATATATTTTTCCTCAGATGCGGATTGCGGGCACTTGTAAAGTTGTACTAAGCCACTAATAAGACCAAGGATCACATCATAAATCAAGTTAAATATAAAAAATGCGTCACCATGATGAAGTAATGAATAAGCTTTCCAGGTAATTAAAGCTTTTTAAAGACACTATCATTTATGATGAAGTACTTGAGGTAAATTTCAAAAAAAAAAAGTACTTGAGGTATTTTACCTTAGGGTGTTCATAATAAGCCGATACGAAAATTCTGATCCAAATTATTTGGTTTTCGATTTCTAAAATCGGGTAATTAATCAGGATTTCGCAAATCGGATAATCCGGTCGGGTATCCGGTTTTAAAATCGGATCCGAATCTGGGTCATGAGTTTTTGAAAACCGGGTATCCGGTTTTCTTTATTTTTATTTTTATTTTTTTACTTTTTTCGTAAATAAAATGAACTTGATCTCTTAAGCTAACCTTGGATTGAATATTTTTTAAGAGTTAGTATTGGATTTTATAATTGGTCTTACTTAAGCCCATGCACAATAATATTATTCTTTCATTTTCTTAATTAATCTTTAATGACTAATTAAGTTAAAGATTTTTAGGGAGTTTGTATGAATTTTATATAAAAAAAAATATTTTAAGTGAAAATAGAGATAAAAAAACGTATGGTTGAACGACAAAACGACAAAAAACAAAGAATTTAAAAACATTTTAATAAAACTGGGTATCCGATTTCCGACCCGGTTTAAACCGGGTCGGAACCGGATCACAATTTTTGGTACCCGAAGAAGGGGGTACCCGGATTTCCGGAACCGGATCGCAATTTTAGGTACCCCAAGAAGGGGGTACCCGGATTTCCGGATCGACCCGGTACCCGGTTTTAAACACCCCTATTTTACCTATGTTTTAGACTTCTAATTTTCTTTTAGAGTACTTTTAAGGGTTTTTGTACCTACTGTTTTCCACCTCTCGTTTCCTTTATCAGTAATAGTAGTATTTTTATTTTCTTTTATTTTTATAAGAGAAAATTATATAAAACCACCTAATTTACACTCTTTTTTAAAAAATCAATAAAAATTTTTGCAAAAAACCACCTTACATAATACATTTCTTTGCAAAAGACTACCTGTTACTCTATTTCATCAATTGACCGACATGTTTAACGTTTGACACTACAAAAATTTTGCAATCTTGCGACTAAGCGTTTTAGTCGGAGATTGGTCGGTATAGAGCTATACCGACTAACGTCTGACTAAATCCATTTAGTCGGCATAAAAGGGTCGCTAAAAGCCAGAGGTTGGGAAATTAGTCGGAATTCCGACCAACTGACGTTTGGTAGGTGTTTAGTCGGAATTCCGACTAAAAGCTTGTGTCGGAGTTTAGTCGCAACTACCGACTATTAGTTAGTTGCAACCTAGTCGCTGTAAACTAAAAACCGATTTTGTTGATTTTTATTTTTTTTTTAAAAAAATGTTTTTTTAATTTTTTCCGACTAACCTCCGACTCAGTATTAGTAGGAGATTAGTCGGAAAAGTCAAACTTTAATTCACCCAGATATAGACCATTTTTTGGCGCCTCTTTTCCCGACTCATCTCCGACTAAAGAATAGTAGGAGATTGGTTGGTGAAGTCAAACTTCTGTTGACTAAAAAAGCGTACTAAAATATGGCGGCTCTTGATCCCGACTAAGTGTTAGTAGGAAAGTAGTCGGTATTACCGACTGATTTCCTACTAATATTTTAGTCGGAATCTAGTCGGAAGCTTTATAATATTAAAATAATAAAACTGGTCAAATGTGGTCAATTGTCGTTGACCACATTTGACCAGTATTATTATTTTATTATTAAAATAAATTATCGAACCAATATAATAAAAAACGCAATAAAAGATAATAGAAAACGCACAAATAAAATTAATAACGCAAATGTTTCGAGATATAAAAATATAAACATAAAAACAATTAAAACAAAAATTAATGTTATACAACCCATTGTTTCTACATATAAAAATAAAAACATAAAAGTACAAGGATCAGACGGGGGCGAAGCGGAGGAGGGTCCGTCAAACCTCTTTCGGCAAAAACAGTGCGCATAAAGCAGAGAAGATGTTGAACCTCTAGCCTCAAACGCTCATGCTCCGCCACTAGCCGCTCAAACTCCTCCCTCGAAATGTTCGAGTTGAGGCTTTCCGCAACTCGGTTCATGGACTGTTGAAGCTCATCCAACCTCTCGTTCGCTAGTTGGTTGGGGGGAGGGGCGGCTGGGTTTGAGTCTGTGGCGCCGCAACATCAGCGTAATAAGTCTCTGCGGCGTCACCAAGACCAAACACAGCCTTGGAGGGCTTCTTCGTCGACTCCTGTGAGTCGGTATTTTTGACGGCCTAAAAATAGGCGTCATTTATCTCCTCATCAGACGCCTCGAGAGGAAGCTCGGCATGGAGGCGTAAGTATTCGTCCTAAACAAAGCAAAAAAATTATATAAAAATTTCGGCAGAGTTTCCTCTGTAAACTAACTAAACCAAAATTTAAATAACCCTGAAATAAAAGCTAAACTACGAAAACAGCTATCAAACCAACATTTCCTCAAAATCCAATATCAAATGTCCAAAGTATTCTAAAACAGCTAATTTACAAAAAGCTAAACTAGCTACCAAAAAACTAACTACACTATGATTCATGAGTACTAAAAAACAGAACATAATTGCACTTACGTTTACGGCCTTGGACTTCTCGTTGACCCACTGCAACCCGTCCTTTGATTTCACCTTATGAGTGCGTAGAAACAACTCATAAGAGAAGGGCGTGCGATTCTGCTCTTTTTCCTGTAAAAACTAAGTTGAAGGTTAAACAAAATAATGAATAAATATTGGGAGAAAAAAATTTTAAAAATCAAATTAATAAAAGATCCAGAATATACCAATATCCGCAATGTCCTGCGGGCAGACACGGAGCCGCCGTTATGGGTGACTTCTGCGACACCCGTTGCATTGCCCCGGCGACGGTTCCTCCTCCCTCGCTCCCGCCTGGGCTTGAATTCTGGAGCTGTCCAGGCCCTTACCCACTCTCTCCAAGCCTCCGTCGATGCCCATTCGGGCTGATATTCATTATTCGCTTCATAGCGGCTCCTATGAAGATGAATAATGTCCTTGTACCGGGTCCTGACCCTCTTCACCCACTCCCTGCGCACCGTGGGAGTGATAGAGGGATCCCAAGACCATTGTTTCTGAAACGACAAAAACAATCAGTATTAGTACAACAAACAAGTCAATTAAAAGTTAATCAAATAATGAAATAATGTAGTAAATAGACTTACTTGAAACTGAGGCCAATAGAAGTCGATAATATCCCTAGATAGGTACCTCCAAGCCCATCCTCTAGGATCTTTGTAGGCCTCAAACGTCCTACGAATGGACGTTGATATTTGGTTGCCAGTGTCGGTGGATAACGTGCCCTCGTCGGGCAACCATGGAAGAGGTGGTGGTCGGTGCAGCGGCGGAGAGGGAGGGTCCTCGCGTGGCGGCCCCTGGGCAGTGTCAGCCTCCGGTGTACTAGCGTTACGTGGCGAAGCACGTGATGACACCGACAGCCCCCACTGCCCTCCTAAAGTCTGACCTCACAAAATGCTCCTCTAAACCCGTAAATAGTTGAGAGAGCGGAACAGCATGGTGCCAGGGTCAGAACGTGCATGTTGTTGAACCGGTCGCGACTCAGGGTCGTATGGCTGACCGGTTCGGGGGTCTATACGTTGTCCTAGACTATTTCTCATTCTAGGCATCTAAATTTAACAAATAATTTTAACAGAAAATAATATCAAGATTATTACATTAAGTAAAATCAGAAAGACAAAAAAAAACGTCAACCGGTTTTTTAACATAAAAAACGAAATTTATTTAACAAATAATTTCATCAAGATTATTACATTAATATGCAAGTGTTAGACAAAATAAAAAACGAAATAAAACATAAAAAACGAAATAAAAAACAAAAAAACAATAAAGATTATTACATGTTTATCCTAAAGATTATTCACGTAAAATATTACATGCAGAAATTCGACATAAAAATAAAAAACTAAAAAAAAGAACTAAAAAACGTAAACCCTAAAAAATTCGACAATAAACATGTAAACCCTAAAAAGTTCGACAATAAACATGTAAAAATTCGACAATAAACAAGTAAACCCTAAAAAATTCGACAACAAACAAGTAAACCCTAAACAATTCGACATTAAGCATGTAAAAAACATAAACATGTAAAAACAAAAACATAAACATGTAAAAAAAACATAAACATAAACATGTAAAAAAAAAACATAAACATAAACATGTAAAAAATTAATAATTTCATGCAAATTATTATATGTAATATAAACCCTAAAAAAAATCAATGAACATTTGAAATAAACATGTAAAAAAAACGTGTAAAAATCATGTGAAATAAATATGTTTAATAAATATGTTTAAAAAAACATATAAAAGACATGTAAAATTATACAAAAATCATGTAAAAACATGTTCATGAAAAAAAAAACATAAAAAAAAGACTAACCTTTTATCGTCGGAGATGTGTAGGAAGTAGTCGGAATCGAGTTGATGCAGTAGTCGGAAATTGAATGTCAACCCAAAATGGTAGGAAGTAGTAGGAAGAGTAGTAGGAAGAGTAGTAGGAAGAGAGAAAGAGAGAAAGAAACGAGAAAGACGTTGATTATGAAATGAAAATGATGGAATTCTGGTACTGTTTAGGGTTTTATATAAAATATATTCCGACTAACCTGCGACTACAATCTAGTCGGTAGTCAGTCGGTGATTATTAGGGTTCTTAAGAGACGTTTGGATTAAAACCTAAATTAGCACCGACCAATATGCGACTAAGAAATAGTCGGGAGTTAGTCGGCGTTTTTTTTAATTGTTTAACCTCCTTTATTAAATGTCTCAGTAACTATTTTGAAAAGACGTTGGAAATGATAAAAAAAAAACTTTTGAACTTTCCGACTATTTAACGACCACAGTTTAGTCGGAATGCAGTCGGGACACAATCATTTTAATAACACTTTTTTGATGTTTTTTTTTTTAATTTTTTTTTGCGACTACCGACCAAAGCGCTGGTCGTAAATCTAGCGACCAAACACTGGGTCGCAAGTTAGTTTGAATTTTACTACCATTTACGTTTAGTAGGTATTTAGACGGAAATTTCGACTAAATGATGTTAGTCGGTATTTTAGTCAGAATTTCCGACTAAAAATGTGTAGTCGGTATATTGAGTCGGAACTTTGCAAAAATTTTGTAGTATGACCAGGTAGTCTTTTGTAAAGAAATGCATTATGTAAGGTAGTTTTTGCAAATAAATGCATTGTGTAAGGTGGTTTTTGCAAAAGCACATGCTAGTCAAACATTAAACATGCCGGTCAACTGACGAAATGGAGTAACAGGTAGTCGTTTGCAAAGAAATGCATTATGAAAGGTGGTTTTTTGCAAAAAAAATTTATATAAGGTGTTTTTTTTTTTAAAAAAAAGAGTGTATATATTAGGTGGTTTTATATAATTTTCTCTTTTTATAATTGTTTTATGTTTTTATTTTATCTTTTGAGTTTTTTTATCTCCCTGTTGCAGGAACCTCTCTTTATTGTTTCTCGAGTCGGGGGACTCTTTTTTTGGCCGCGCTCTCCTTATGGGTATGAGTTGCCGCCGTCCTTCCCTCCCTAGACTTTGCCCATAGTTTTCTATGAGCGAGATACACTGGGTAGGATGATGATGATCATTTATGATGAAGAAAGAAAAAGGGTAGAATTAATTTAATAAATAAATGTAATTTACGCAGTTTCATAGATGTTAATACAAAGAATCTTTCTATTTATATCATACTAGTATAAACTCTGTGCATTGCACAGAATTTGTAGAGTAGATTTTTTTAAAACATAAATTTTAAGTAATTGTGCAATTATAGTTCAATAAATAGTATTTAATAATATATTCAAATTGTTTATAAAAATATAATGGCTCAATAATTAATTAAATAAAAAAATAATCAAAAATTTTTGCATATCATTATGAAATTATAATAGTTGAAAAGTAATATTAACATAATGTCATTACCAAAAATATTTCCTGATATTATTAGAAATTATTTATTTTGATTAATTGTTTATAAAAATGTATTGGCTCACTGATGTGCTCGATTTAGAGCACATTTATAGCCCTACTTTGGTGTCGTATCTGGTGTTTTACATTGATTTTATGCTCTATACACTCGATTTTACCTTGATCTTGTCTCCATGGTGTTTAGAGATCATTTTAGGTGTTTTCGGGAGATTTCGAGGTGATTCGGGTTGAGTTCGAGGCTTAGACATCAAAGTCGGAGATAATGCACGCGTTTCGAGGTGCTCACAAGTGTTTTGGGTCATCCCCGAAGATATCACGAAGATCAGAGCTCCTTCAATGATGGTTTGAAGACTTAAGGTGGTCAAAAGACCCACATTCGGTCGAATGTGGGTGACCTTCGGTTGAATGAAGGTCCAGCAGCCCAAAGAACAAAGCCAAAGCCACTGTTTTATGCGAATTGCAGCCCATTCGGGCGAATTGAGGTGGCTTCGGGCGAATTGCTTCTAGCTTCGGTCGAATCTACCTATGATGCCCAAATCAACTTTTCTCAACATTCTGGAAAGGGCGAATTTGGGACCCATTCGGTCGAATGGGCCCAGATTCGGGCGAAGCTTCCTCTCCATTCGGGCGAATCCAGCTCTGTTTCAGCGCAGCGTTTTTCTTCGTAACTTAATACACGTAGCATCTTTTAGGGCTTTTGTCCCCATCTTTTGTAGCCTATATAAAGACACTCTTAGGAACTAAAACCCAATGCTTTGATAGATAGAAACCATCTCTTCTATTAAACATCACTTTAATGCTTTCCTTCAATTTCTATGCCCTAGATTAGATTTCTATTGCTTTCATTTTACATTCAAGCATTGTATTTTCAATTCCTTTCATTCAAGCAACTTAGTTTATGTAAGTTTATCTTTCTATTTCTCTTTATTGCTTTTATTTATCTTTCATTGAAGTCATTTAATGCTTTCTTCTTCATGTTTCATTTATTGCTTTGAATCTTGTTCTTCTACTTTCCAATCTTGTTTTTGTTGCTTTTAATGCTTCTTAGTGTAGTTGGTAGTTAGAGTTATTGTTCTTTCTTTCATTATTGCTAGTTTATTTCTTGCCCTAATGTCTATTTCCATGTTTTACTCTTTGTTCTTAGTTGTTATTGCTTTAAGTATGCTAGAGTAGATTTCTTAGGGGTTTTGGTTTGGTGAAACCCTAGGTTTGGTGGATGTTGTTCATATGCTAGATTAGGGTTGAGGTTGTTGTGGTTTGATTGATTGATATTCGATACATATCTTGTCCTACCACTCCCTTGTGAGACATAGGGCGATTATGGGTCGTTCGTATTGACTATAGGTCATCAACTTCGCCATGTCATCTACAGTGTCTCGATTGAGCCACGCTCAATCTCCCTTGACTTAGCTTTGTGTGAGAACATAGAATCGACCTAGGGTGAATCCTCACCAACCCCGTTTGTTTTTTATCGTTATCTTAATCTTGTTTATCGCTTTTCTTAGTTTAGTCCAAAACACCCACCTACATACACACACTCTTTCCCTCTACACTTAGCACTCAATCTTTCTTGCCCTTGTTCCTTGTGGTTCGATCCCCAAACTTACCTCTATACACGTTATAGTTGTAACTAGGGTGTTTATAAATGTGTTTGATTAACCAAGGTTCTTAGTGTTTACGACGCGTTAAAAACCGGTTATCAAAATGGCGCCGTTGCCGGGGACAAGGCGTTATAGTTAGCTTTTGTGCTTGTGTAGTCCATTTTACTGCTTTCTTTAGTTTTTGTTTAAATAATTCTTGCTTGTCAGTGCTTACGCTTGGTTTCTAGTGTTTTTGCATGAGCTATAACACAAGGAGATCACAGCTACAACTTATTCCTTACAATCTAGAGATACAAAGGGTCACTAGACGATCTCCTCTTCCTACTCCACGTCAATCGTCTAGACCCAATCCACCTCCATCAATGGCCGACAATCAACCTCTATTTGGGCAATTCGGGACCCCGGGTTCAAGAGAATTTCAAGAGGCCGTGGTACTACCTAATGCCCCACCGAACTTCCGCATAGACCCACTAAACACAAGAATGGTAAAGGAAAATCCATTTTGCGGGTTAAGAAACGAATGTCCTCTCGTACACTTGGAGGCATTCACGGAGAATTGTAGGTTCATACCACAATGCCCTAACCACCCCGATTACATCAAGCTATGCCTCTTTTCGGTTAGTCTAGCGGGGGACACCAAAGATTGGTATAAATGTGTAGAGCCCAACTCCATCACTACATGGGAGCAATTGAGAACGGCGTTCCTCGAAAGGTTCTATCCTACAAATCGCACGCAAGATTGGCGCAAAAAGATCGCGTCATTCACACAAGAGGACGATGAGAGCCTTTGTGCCGCATGGACTAGGTTTAAGGGTATGCTTCGAGCTTGCCCCCATCATGAATATGGGGAGAACCATTTGAACACCTTTCTCTATGATGGACTTGATGATTCAACTAAGGCACTCCTAGACTCCGCAGTTGTCGGGCAACTCTCAAAAATCCCATGCGACCGTGTGAAAGCCATGATCGAAGAGGTTGCCAAGAATAGCACTTAGGGTGGTGCAAGGGGTAGTAAGAAACAAAGGGGAGCGATTGATGGAGCAAGTATTGATTCGATTAGTGCAAAAATTGAAGCTATGATGGACAAGAAATTGTCCAAGCTTAAGCTAGCCCAAGGAAGCTCCAATGTCTCCGCCGCTAACGAAGCCAAACGTTTTTCATGCCATATTTTTGGGGGTACTAATCATGATGCATCTTATTGTGGAGGAAGAAGTCTGGATCATGTGGCATCGGTTGACTATGGGTCAAGTGCTTATGAAGGGGCCCAAGCGACGAACTTTGATGGGTATGGGTGCAATCCCGAACATATAGCGGCTATGGGTTATGGGAACCAAGGTCAAGGGTATTCTCAATATAGCTTCTTCAACAATCCGGCCTCCCGATCACCCTTCAATCCTAACAATGGTCAAGAAAACTTCAACCAAGGCTACAACAACTATGGTTCTTACAACAATCAAGCCGGTGGTAACTTTCCTAGGCCAAATGGAAGTAAGCCTTACCCATAAGTGCCACGACCCAATCCCAACCAATCATACCCAACCACCCAACCAATTCCTAACCCCACTCTCAACCAAGACTTCATGACTACCCAATTGAACACCTTAGCCCAACTCAATCAAACTTTGATTTCTCAAATGGCACAACTTCAAACCCAACAAAAGCAATTGGAGACCCAACTTGCACAACTAGCTCAACCACCTCCACCTATGCTATTCCCATCCAACCCTCAACCTAACCCATCCACCCAACCTCCACCTCCTAACCAACCATCAAACCACCACACATGCAAGGCGATCTTCCTTAGATCGGGTACTTCCTATCCGGGTCCAATTGAAGCTTCGAGTGATGATTTGGGTGATGGTCCTTCTATGGGTAGTGAACTTCAAGAAAATGATGAGCATGAAGATGAGCTTGGGGGATGGGTCGAAGAAGAGATTCTTGAGGAAGTTTGTGAGGAAAAGAAAGAAGAGGTAGTTGAGAAGAAAGATGAAGTGAATGAAAAAGGAAAGAAGAAGTTGGAGCAAGAGGATAATTGGAGAGACATGCAAGAGTGGCGAGCTCGTGAGCGTTTACATGGCCCACCGCTTCCTTTCCCATATAGAGCGATGGAGAAGCAAATGCAAGCCAAATTTCTTAAGTTTCTTGAGCATATGAAGCGATTGGAAATGAAAATCCCGTTCTTAGAGGCAATGGAGCAAATGCCTCAATATGCCAAGTACTTGAAGACACTCTTGGGGAACAAAAAGAAGCTAGAAAGTGAGGTTGTCAATTTACCGGAGCAAGTTAGTGCTATTGTTCAAGGTACTTGGGCAAAGAAGGAAAAGGCTAGAGGATCCTTTGTACTCTCCGTTACCCTTGGGAACCAAAAACCCAAAGGGGCACTTGCCAATTTGGTGGCCTCTATTAGCCTCATGTCGATGAGTATTGCTAAACACCTTGCTTTTGAGCTTAAGCCATCAAAGAAATCCATCCAACTAGCTGACCGAAGCATCAAAGTACCATGTGGGGAGTTTGAGGATCTTCCAATCCAAGTGGGAAGCGTTGTTGTCCCATGTGATTTTGTTGTGCTTGACATGGTGGAAGACCCCTACACTCCCCTCATTCTTGGGAGAGATGCATTGAAGAGCTTGGGTGCCCTAATCGATTGTGAAGCCGAAACGATTACTATAAGGATACCCAATGAGCAAGCGGTTTTTGGATTTGCTAAGTCTTCAAAAGGGCCCATGGTCGAGCAACTTTTCTCTCTAGATGTGGTTGATGATTCTCAAGGTGATAAGGTTGGAGGGCTTGATTTTCTTGATGCCCATATGCATGATGAGGTGAAGTTTGATGATGAGATGAAGAAGAAGGATGATGATGTTGTGAAGGAAAAGGAGTTTGTTCTTGTGCATGCTCCAAATGATGAAGAGGTTGAAAGTGTTGACAAGCAACCCCGCAAGAGGAAGCGGGTGAGAAAAAGAAAGAAAAGAAAAGAATAAAAAAAGAAGAAGATGGCTCCACCTAAGCTTGGGGGAGCCCCATATTTGAGTTTTCATCCGGGTGACCCCGGTTCTACAGTGTTTACCTCCGCCACTATTGCGAGGTGGAGAGTTTTGGGTCACCATGTTCGAGGTGATGGCGATGCTAGGAGTGAGTACACTCCTAGCTCACGTATGGTTTCTTTCCCTAGCTTTTCATTTGTTTGAGCTGGTGGTTAGCTGTATCGAACTTAACGACGTTAAACAAAAGTACTTGCGGGAGATAACCAGGTGTTTGTTGTTTCATGATGTTTGCCTTGTGTTCTCTTTAGTTCCAATAATGCCTGTCTTCCGCTCTTTTGGTTTTTCTTTCGCCTTCCCCATCGTCGAGACGGCTCTTGAGCTAGCTTGGGGGAGGATGCGCTTACGCTTTCAAAATCCCGAAAGATTTGCATTATTGTAACTATTGTCTAGTTTTTCTTTTAGTTCTTTACATGTCTAGTTTGTTTAGTTTTTGTCTTGTTTAGCTTGTATAGTTTCATGTTTAGGTTGTATAGTTGTGTTTTATCCTTGCTTTCAATAAATGGTTGAGTTGTGAGTCTAGCATGCAAGCTTCTATTGTGCACATTTCATGTCCCTATGCAAACTCGTATTTCCTTAGCCTTGTGCCTGTTTTGGGACCTAAAGTTCGACTGTTTTCCACATAGCTTGGGGGAATTGGGGTTTGCTTGGTTTGTGGCTTGGTTATCTACCTCTAGAGGCGCTTTTCGACTAGCCTGTAAGGATTGAGCCTTCTTGGACTCCTTGCGAGTTCCATTCATTGTGAGTGCTAGTTAGGGGATCTAAGTATTGTGTCGGTTCTTCTCTAGCGTAGTCGGCTTTTCTTGAGATCAGGGATGATAACACGTTCGCTAGAGTTAAGCTACATAGCCAAATAGCCTACCTTGAACGCAATTGACTTTAGGATGAGCCAAGTTTTTGCCTTTTCCTTTTCTTTCGTAGCCACATTATTTAGCCTCCACATGAGCCAAATATTCCCTCTTCTTACCTAGAGGATAGCTTAAGTCATGGTAGGGTTGTTGTGTGCTACATCGATGAGTAGGTTTTTGGTTATGATATTATGGTTGTTGGTTTATATGACTCTATTCATTTCATTTCCAGCTCATACTACTTCTCTCCTATTTCCTCCCATGCTTTCATTGATATTATCCATACACATTCTATGTTTTGAGGAGACCTTTCTCTTGTTTTTCATTGAGATTTTATACACATTCATATGTTCATGTGAGTGAGAAGGTCGTTATATATCATTGGGAGATGAGCTTGGAAACACTTGTGTTTATGAGATTTTACATGTTTTGATAGTGTTTGATGATGGAGATCATTGTGCTTACATGTTATTGGGTTATTTATGGTTGTTGGATATGGTTTTCATTGGTTCATCATGAGATGTTTGTGGGTGTTTTGTTTTGGGTCACTTGCTATCCTCTACTTAGCTCCACATTCCCAAATGTATCCCACCTTAACCCTAAGCCAACGTTACAACTTTTGTGCTAACCTGTTCGACTTGGTCCGATTAGTTTGTTCTGTGCTGGAGTAAGATAAGACACAATCCCCATGATTCTCCCCTATTAGGTGTTTGATTCCCGACTCATCTTTAGTCGGAAGATTTTGAACGAAACACGAACCATATTCAAACACATGAGCGTAATTGCATATTTCTCACATCTTTTGAGAAATTACCCGGGGAGTGTAGACTTGTGACCTCTTTAGGCAGTGGGTGGCATAGCCTGTGTTGTTGCTTGCCCTTGTGATCTCAAGCTTGTGGAATTGGTAATTCTCTTTGGTATTGCGCTCTTTGAGACCATTGTACTTGCACACCTATGGCTAGGGAAGAGTTTTGCCCATGCACATGCTTGTATTGTTTTGTTCTCCTCTCACCATGTTTGTTTGCTTTGGATTTGTGGGTCTCCTTCTGAAAACCTGATGTGCAAATTTTAATTTACCGCAAGCGCACGGTGTACGCGTAGTGCGGGTCGAACACAAGGAGGCTAAATAATCCCAAATTGTATGTTTATGACGAGCTAAGACAGGGTTCAAACAAATAATATGAAATGATGTTTTAAACCTAATATGCAATTAACTAAGACAATACTAAAAATGATGTATAACAATGATATGAAAAACACTAGGGCGTCGGGTATCACCCAATTCTAACATGGAATTCAATTAATTTCATGATTGTATGAAATTGAGCCATAAGTATGAGAGAACGTGATCTAACTAGTCTCAAGCTTCCACTCTATTGACTAATATCGATTTAAGACCAACTAGCATTAATCCTCAAACTTCCTTTCTATTGGCTAATACTAGAAGGAATTTAACTTAAATATATCTCAATCCTAAGTTAAACCAATTCTCAAACTTCCGTTCTATTGAAAAGGCTAACAAAGATATTTAAATCAAGACTCATTAAGCATAGGTTCAATCATCAACTCAAATCGCACACAATCAATCAATAAAATATCTATCCATGCTTCGAATTAGGGATTTCACCCTAACCCTAGATAAGGAAACTACTCACTACTCATGATCATAGAAAGCATGCAACAAACAACAAATAATGATGTAAAAAGCAATAACGAAACAACAAAACTTTAACTTGATATCTGCTGCTGGATATGGCGACGAGCGGCGCTAAAGGTGCGACGACTCGTCGCTTGGCTACGGCAAAAATCACCAATATTCCATAAATTGGCGACGAGCGTCGCTTGTGGAGCGACGACTCGTCGCTTGGCTACGACATGGCTCTGAAAATGCTGATTAATGTGCGACGAGCGGTGCACATGGAATGGCTCGTCGCTTAGCCTTTTGTTGCACTTTTTCTCCACTTTTCTTGCCTTCTCCTCATCGGGACTAGCTTGTGGTTCGGTCTCTTCACGTGACAAGGGGTCTTAGGCTATTTCTCCAAGCCTTCACCCTCTTATAACACCGAAATGTACCTAAAAACTCCGATTTTGCCTCAAACAACACATAAAACATGGAATCGACCTCATGAGACAATATACACAAACTACTACAAATGTACCTAAAAACCCACTAAAACTACAAATAAGGAGCGTAAAATGAACACGGATAAGTGCAAATAATTGCACTTATCAAACTCCCCCATGCTTAGCCTTTGCTCGTCCTCGAGCAAATCAAGGTGAAAATACAAGTAAAACAAGGCCAAGACACGGTCTCCAAATCCTAAACTACTTCTTATGCCTCCCTTCCTAAACGCCTCTAATACCCGGTGTTTGCCAAGGGTCCAAATCATTCGTACCACTTAACCCCTTCACTTGGCTAACACAACACACACACTCACACCAAAAACAGGAGATAGACATGAAAGATCAAATGACATCAAAACATCAAAAAGCAAAATCCCTACTCTTCAACCTCCTTATAGCACCAAAAATGAATGTGAGAAATGAAAGCAAAAATCTACTACTTATTCCTCCAATTGTGGCCTACTCAAATTCATTCCTTATGTCTCCCACTTCTTATGTCGCCACTCCAAACAAAATGAAAAAACAAGTATGCTTTGAATCTCTCTTTTTCTCTCATTTTGCCTAGGGGCCCATTTTTGGGTTTTCACCCTAACCACTCATTTACTTTTTCAAATCTCACTTGCTCACCCACTCATGCCGCTCTTTTGCCTAGGTCGCCCTTTCGGGTTTTCAACCTAGCCGGGTCTTTCTCTTATCAAGCATGTTTTCTTTCCCTTTTTTTTTCTCATGAAAAACAAGTACAAACCAAGCTATAAAATGAACAAATACAATGCATGATCAAGCTTAGCCTATACAAATATATGGGATAGATAACACGAATAGACAAGTAATGGGTTCCCCTATGCTTGCTTTTCGTGGTGGATGGCAATAGGGTGTTCAGCAACCCTATATGGAAGTAGGGTCTTTAGTAACCCTTGATATGACAATAAAGCACAAATATAAGAATGCATAGCTACCTAGTAAGCACCAATGTTGAATCGGGATAACACCATCGATTGCAACATTACCTCTTAAACATGAACACCGGTTCTCCTTATGGCTCCCCAAAAGTAAGAGGCTTCCTATCTTAGTCTCCTTCCCCTCATAAATGATCTCACATGTAAGCCCATCAAAATCCCAAACCCCTTATCAACCTCAACCCAACCCACACACACAAAACAACCAACACAACCACAACATAATGTACCACAACAAATACCCAAACTCCATAACAATAAGGCTCAAAATAATGGAGCTCTTGGATCTCGCAATCCAAGAACTATCTTTGGATCAAAGAGGATGGGGGCTTAATTGCGGGTTAAAATTTGTAGCTCAAAAATCCTGCAATGGTTAGTAAAAGATGATGTGCAAGAATCTAGTGAGGATAGCTCGGTGGGTGAGGGTATGACAATATAGTGGAGCTAGAATATAGAGAAAGGAAGAGAAAAGATAGGGATAGAAATATACCTGCAAATGACGACGCGACGTAGGAGGATTAAAGATAGCAGCAACAGCAGCTCCAATGTACACTCACTCTCCTTTTGCCTAGCCTCCTTCACAGGTTTATGGCTAGCATTCTCTTTTTTTTTTTCTTTTTTTCTTTTTTTTTTTTTTTGAATAATACATCTTACAAATATAAATAAAAGAAAGAACTAAACTAAAAACTAAAAACTGAAAAAAAAAAAAAAAAAAAAGACCTAAACTGAGCTAGCTAAGTAAATGTAAAAGTACAAAAGCAAAAAATAAAAGAAAATATCTACACAAAAGGTGTAGACTCCCCCCCATGCTTAAACCAAGCATTGTCCTCAATGCGTAACAGTATAGCAAAGAGAACTAGACAATAAAACCATAAGCATACAGCTAGGGGAAGTCTAAAAAGGATATGTGGCCGTCAGTGACCACTTGAGGAGCCGCGCCTAAACCAGGAGAAAGACTTTCTCCTTGATCGCTTTGCCTCCATGGCGGCTTCCTTCTCTCTCTCTCTTTGGGCCTCCAAAGCAGCTATGTCGGCCCTAGGATCATGGAACGGGTTGCCCGCAGAATGGGCAAGCTGGGCTTCTTGAGCCAACATCACTTGACTCAGACGCGTATTGATGTCATACATGTCTGAGTCGTAGGAATCATGTAGCGCGTTCCACTGGTATGTGCAGGTTTCGTGAAGGGTCTGCAGTTGATCGTCAATACGGTCTACCCTTCCTTCGACGTGATGAATCCTGTCCAGCATCTCAGTACGCCAGACTCTCTCCTCCTCATAATCATAGGAGGGTACCTGCTGCTGTTGATACCCATAATAGGGCTCTCCCTGATAAGGTTGAGCCATATGGATATCCTCCTCCATGGGCGCGGCCTGTTCAGCATGGCCGGCCTCTTCCTCCTCTTCCTCATGTTCCCCCGCCTCCTCCTGTCTTTGGCGGCCACCCTGCATATCGACACCTCGTTGTCGAGTATACTGGATGACTATTGGTAAGCGTTCGGACATCCTCATCCTGCGCAATATCAAACATATGCTCGGGGGTAGGGGGAAGGTAAATCATCTGCCCGTTGGGGCAAGGGAAATATGGACCCTCTTGACCATTATAAACAAAAAACTTGATATTCTTAAGGGCCGAAAAGTCATACGTATTACCTGCGGTGGTATCATGTGGAGCGCAGTCATTGGGGATATTAATCCCAAGACTTTGAACTAAGAGATGTACCATACCACCGATGGATATCTTGCCCTTATCGGACGTTTTGATATCCAAGCACCTAGACACAAAAAGATGGACCCAATTGGGTACTGGATAGTCGGGTGTGCAAAGGGCATAAAAATGCCCTAACTCGTACTGCTGTGCCTGCGTAGGCTCACCTTGACCGAAGACGGTCATGGCGAGGTACCGGTACACATAACGCAGTGCGGGGTGCCAGATTCTACGGATCTTGTTCCCCGAACGGGCGTAGGGTACGCCACCTGTCATGTCGGACCAAAACTCACAGATAACTTCCTTAGAGGGAGTTGGGTACTCACCCTCTGAAAAGCCCCACCTAAATGCACTGGCAATCTGGGGATACGTCATACTATACGTGCGATTAAAAGCATTGAAGGTAATGTAGTAGTATGCGTATCCCCTTGATGAAACATGACGCTCAAGGGTGGTCAAAAATTCAAGGGTGAGCCGTGGGTATGTAACCCCACGGTTTCTAACTGAGGCATCTAGCCCTCCCCTGCGCAAAAGGGTCATGACACCCTCTTCTAGGTTAGTGACGGCAAGGGGGAGGGAGTCTAAAAACTTGGTGGTTAGGAGGGTCCGCCTGTCAAGCTTTCTAAAGGTCTGGGTTTGGGATGGTGTGAGCACACATCCCTTGGTGTGGGTGGAGGATCGCCCTTGAGCCGTGCGAGGCGCCGGCGGTGGTGGTGAATGGTCATGGTGGACTTCCCTCCTTGGAGGGGAGGAGTCATCACCACGGGGTCGTGAAGATGACCCTTCACCCGCTTGGCGAGCACGTTTGGACTTGGATCGGAACAAATTCATGATTATGACACAAATGCAAGGTCAATCAACAACCAAAAACCAACACCACAACTCAAACAACACCAAATTGAACCAACAAACCTTAAGCTATAACCTAGGACAAGCAATTCACACAAATTCAACAATGAAAATGCACAAATCCTAGATTAGCATGCAAAGACCACAACAAACCACAATCTACACTCAAAATAAAGCCTCAAAAAGAAGATGGAAGAGAATTATACCTTAGGATCCTTAGGATGAAGAATATCCTTAGAGATGAGAGAATGGAACACAATTGGAGATCTACAACCTTTGGATGATGCACATGGAGCAATTGACTTGAAGCTTGAGAAAGAAATTGGAAACCCTTGGATGATGGTGAAGGAATTTGATGATGGGGATGAGAGAATGAGGGTTAGAGGGAGAAAGGAGATGAGAGGATAAGATGATGTGAGGAAGAATGGTGAGATTGAGTTTAAAAAGAAGAAAAAGGGATAGGGTTTCGGATTTCCAATTGAAAAAGCCTGACATTTGAGAAACGCGTGGAGCGACGATCGTCGCAGGGGTAGGCGACGAGTCGTCGCTTCGCTTCGACAATTCCAATAATTCCACAAAAACAAGCGACGATCGGCGCTTCAGGTGCGACGACTCGTCGCACCGCTACGACATTGAACATTATTATTCCAAAAATATGCGACGAGCGGCGCTGGGTAGGCGACGAGTCGTCGCTTAGCTACGACATTGCTCCGTATTTCTTTTCTTGTTTTTGCTCCTTTTTCCACCTTTTTTTTTTTCAAAACCTACACATGTAACAAACATGAAAAAGCACAAAAACGAGAAAATTATAAAAATTATTAAAATCTAAACTACGAAAACACGGGTTGCCTCCCGCAAGCGCTTTGTTTAACGTCGTTAGCTCGACGTGATTCACCCCCTTCAGACGGGTTCCACATCGTTGCAAAGGAAGAGGTTCCTTCCAACGTAAGCATTAGATTGCATAACTTTTGGGTATTGCACCCATTGAGTTTCCTTTCCTTTAAAGTTCAAATTGTTGTCCCCCGCAAGCTTTTTCTTCTTCTTTCTCGCTTTCTTTTGAGGTTCATTCTTGCGAGTTTCATGGGGGACAACCTCGGTACCCTGTTCAGACACAAATTCATCAAAAACTACCTTAGGAGGCGTAGAACTCTCCCGTATCACTTCATTTACTCCATGCACTGACTTTCCAACCTGCAATTCGGTTACCTGCACAAACACATTATCTTGCAATAATTCATAGGTTAGATCAAACTCCTCATCGCACGTACCTTCCCAACTCATTACTTCGTCACGTCCCCCGGTGCCTTCAAGGAAGGCCTCTAAGGCATCAAGGTCCGAGTCCTCCTTACACTTAGTATCAACGCTACACACCGAATTCGCAGAGGCATGACAAGTAGGGGAACGATCAATATTAAACTCATAATTAGCATCCCCTATGTCCATCACAATCTTGCCTCTAACAACATCAACAATTGTCCTACAAGTTGCTAAACACGGTCTTCCTAAGATGATCGGGGTCATATGGTCTTCAGGTATATCAACAATCAAGAAATCACACGGAACCACAGATCGACCAATATCTACCGACACATCTTTCAAAATCCCCCTAGGGTGAATAATACTACTGTCGGCAAGTTGTAACTTACCCTCATGGGGGACCAGTTTACCTAGGTTTCCTAACCTCTTATACAACGAGTAGGGCATCAGACTTACACCAGCACCTAGGTCACATAAAGCCTTGTCTATTGAAACACCCCCAATTGTGACAGGAATATTGAAGTTCCCGGGGTCTCCTAGCTTAGGAACAGTGATAGTCGCACCCCCATGTTTGTCGGACAACGAGTCCTTAAACATTTTAGGAACTTTGGGCGCTTGGGCTAGCAAGTCTAGAAAAGACGACTCTAAAGAGTTGTCTTTTAGTAACTGGAAGAATTTCCCGTACTTCTTCTCAAGTTTAGCCTGGGCTAACCTTTGAGGGAAAGGGAGATAGTCGATTTTGATGTCAGTTACTTTAGCCTTTTTCTCATTGTCACGGTCACATTTCTTTTCACCACTGTCAGAACAAACAACATCAGTATTAACATGCATAATTGGCCTTGCAGGAGGCACTTCCTGAAGAGGAGGGCCGGCCAATTCACTACCTTTTACCTCGATTATTGCGTTAATCTGATTGGGCTCCTTGTTTTTGGGCTCTGGTTGGCTCGGGAGTTGGTTGGGGGCCCGAGTATTGAGCTGCTGTGCTATTTGAGCCAGTTGCGTCTCCAAAAATTTCACGTGGGTAACAGTGTTCTGAATGTGACTCCGCACAACGCCTTTCAACTCATCGACCTCAGTCCTAAGGTTAGGTTGAGGGGGTTGAGTATATTGCTTGTACGGTTGTGGTTGCTGAAACGGAGCTTGGACATGCTGCGGATTTAGCACATTGGTGCTAGTGTAGGACAGATTCGGGTGCTTATAGCCTGCATTGTAACGGTTAGCTTGTGGGTCTCCAGGAGGCTTACTGTATAAAGCGTTCACCTCCTCGTAAGCTTGGGGGCAAGCGCTAGAACAGTGACCTGGGGCACCACATGTATCACATATAACAGAAGAATTAGAAGAAGGAGATGGAGAAGAATTTACCATGTTTACCTTAGCCATCTGTTCAGTAAGATTGGCTATCTGTTTGGTGAGAGCTTTGATGGTCTCAGATTCTGCAACATTACCCTGGGCTACTGGACTCTCTCATTACTCCAAGAGTGGCTATTCTTAGCCATGGTCTCAAAGAGTTTTAAGAGATCCTCTGGGATCTTAGAATCCATATCACCGCCACATGCGGCGTTAATCGACGACTTATGTTCATCAAACAATCCTCCATAGAAGGACTGAGCTAGTAACCAATTGGGTATCTCGTGGTGTGGACAACTAATCTGGAGATCCTTAAATCTCTCCCATGCTTCATAGAATGACTCAAAGGGTTGTTGCTTAAATGTTTGCAGTTGGGTCCGGATTTGGGATGTCTTCCTAGGAGGATAGAATTTGGCTAAGAAGCCATTAGCTAGAGCCTCCCAGGTCGTGTATATACCTGCGGGTTCGGACTTGAGCCAGGACTTGGCCTTATCCTTCAAGCTGAAGGGGAAAAGCCTCATCCTCACCGCCTCCATGGACAAATCTTTGGCGGTAATGGTATCACATCTCTCTATGAAGTCAGCTATATGGTCGTGTGGACTCTCACTTGGGTGACCGCCGAATTGGTTCCTCTCAATCATTTGAATGAGATGGGGTTTAAGTTCGAAGTTCTCGGTCCCAAAGTCTGGTTTAACTATGCATGGTATGGAAGTTTGGGTGAGTGTGGGCGCACCTATTTGGCCAAAGGATCTATTAGCATTATGGGCCATGGTGTCTTGTTGCTGCCTAAGACGCCTAAGTCGGTCTGCGTTAAGTCTACGGGCGGTAGCTTCAATCTCGGGGTCGAACCGTTCGAGAGAGCGAGCTCGCCTGGGCATTCAGAGACAAAGGGGCCAAAGGTTTGGGGACAACAAGCAACAGTCTAAGCAAATCAACAAACAAAACAAAAAGAATTAAGTCGCCTCCCAGGCAACGGCGCCAAAAACTTGATGTGCAAATTTTAATTTACCGCAAGCGCACGGTGTACGCATAGTGCGGGTCGAACACAAGGAGGCTAAATAATCCCAAATTGTATGTTTATGACGAGCTAAGACAGGGTTCAAACAAATAATATGAAATGATGTTTTAAACCTAATATGCAATTAACTAAGACAATACTAAAAATGATGTATAACAATGATATGAAAAACACTAGGGCGTCGGGTATCACCCAATTCTAACATGGAATTCAATTAATTTCATGATTGTATGAAATTGAGCCATAAGTATGAGAGAACGTGATCTAACTAGTCTCAAGCTTCCACTCTATTGACTAATATCGATTTAAGACCAACTAGAATTAATCCTCAAACTTCCGTTCTATTGGCTAATACTAGAAGGAATTTAACTTAAATATATCTCAATCCTAAGTTAAACCAATTCTCAAACTTCCGTTCTATTGAAAAGGCTAACAAAGATATTTAAATCAAGACTCATTAAGCATAGGTTCAATCATCAACTCAAATCGCACACAATCAATCAATAAAATATCAATCCATGCTTCGAATTAGGGATTTCACCCTAACCCTAGATAAGGAAACTACTCACTACTCATGATCATAGAAAGCATGCAACAAACAACAAATAATGATGTAAAAAGCAATAACGAAACAACAAAACTTTAACTTGATGTCTGCTGCTGGATATGGCGACGAGCGGCGCTAAAGGTGCGACGACTCGTTGCTTGGCTACGGCAAAAATCACCAATATTCCATAAATTGGCGACGAGCGTCGCTTGTGGAGCGACGACTCGTCGCTTGGCTACGACATGGCTCTGAAAATGCTGATTAATGTGCGACGAGCGGTGCACATGGAATGGCTCGTCGGTTAGCCTTTTGTTGCACTTTTTCTCCACTTTTCTTGCCTTCTCCTCATCGGGACTAGCTTGTGGTTCGGTCTCTTCACGTGACAAGGGGTCTTAGGCTATTTCTCCAAGCCTTCACCCTCTTATAACTCCGAAATGTACCTAAAAACTCCGATTTTGCCTCAAACAACACATAAAACATGGAATCGACCTCATGAGACAAAATATACACAAACTACTACAAATGTACCTAAAAACCCACTAAAACTACAAATAAGGAGCGTAAAATGAACACGGATAAGTGCAAATAATTGCACTTATCAAAGCCCTCACGAGACCTTACTCGTCCTCTTTGGGAGACCTTGAGGTTTAAAGGGCTTGTCGTACGTGCTAAGTGCAACCGTGATTCCTACGATAGTGAGTTTTAGGTTTTATTGCTTTCATAGTTTAGTTTTGTTTCGTTTTTGTAGTTAGTCATTTTGGGGTGCCCATGTGCTTTCATGTTGTTCCTATCTAGTGTCTTTGCTAGGGACTAGCAAAGGTTAAGCTTGGGGGTGTTGATGTGCTCGATTTAGAGCACATTTATAGCCCTACTCTGGTGTCGTATCTCGATGTTTTACATTGATTTTATGCTCTATACACTCGATTTTACCTTGATCTTGTCTCCATGGTGTTTAGAGATCATTTTAGGTGTTTTCGGGAGATTTCGAGGTGATTCGGGTTGAGTTTGAGGCTTAGACATCAAAGTCGGAGATAATGCACGCGTTTCGAGGTGCTCACAAGTGTTTCGGGTCATCCCCGAAGATATCACAAAGATCGGAGCTCCTTCAATGATGGTTTGAAGCCTTAAGGTGGTCAAAAGACCCACATTCGGTCGAATGTGGGTGACCTTCGGTCGAATGAAGGTCCAGCAGCCCAAAGAACAAAGCCAAAGCCACTGTTTTATGCGAATTGCAGCCCATTCGGGCGAATTGAGCTGACTTCGGGCGAATTGCTTCTAGCTTCGGTCGAATCTACCTATGATGCCCAAATCAACTTTTCTCAACATTCTGGAAAGGGCGAATTTGGGACCCATTCGGTCGAATGGGCCCAGATTCGGGCGAAGCTTCCTCTCCATTCGGGCGAATCCAGCTCTGTTTCAGCGCAGCGTTTTTCTTCGCAACTTAATACACGTAGCATCTTTTAGGGCTTTTGTCCCCATCTTTTGTAGCCTATATAAAGGCACTCTTAGGAACTAAAACCCAATGCTTTGATAGATAGAAACCCTCTCTTCTATTAAACATCACTTTAATGCTTTCCTTCAATTTCTATGCCCTAGATTAGATTTCTATTGCTTTCATTTTACATTCAAGCATTGTATTTTCAATTCCTTTCATTCAAGCAACTTAGTTTATGTAAGTTTATCTTTCTATTTCTCTTTATTGCTTTTATTTATCTTTCATTGAAGTCATTTAATGCTTTCTTCTTTCATGTTTCATTTATTGCTTTGAATCTTGTTCTTCTACTTTCCAATCTTGTTTTTGTTGCTTTTAATGCTTCTTAGTGTAGTTGGTAGTTAGAGTTATTGTTCTTTCTTTCATTATTGCTAGTTTATTTCTTGCCCTAATGTCTATTTCCATGTTTTACTCTTTGTTCTTAGTTGTTATTGCTTTAAGTATGCTAGAGTAGATTTCTTAGGGGTTTTGGTTTGGTGAAACCCTAGGTTTGGTGGATGTTGTTCATATGCTAGATTAGGGTTGAGGTTGTTGTGGTTTGATTGATTGATATTCGATACATATCTTGTCCTACCACTCCCTTGTGAGACATAGGGCGATTATGGGTCGTTCGTATTGACTATAGGTCATCAACTTCCCCATGTCATCTACAGTGTCTCGATTGAGCCACGCTCAATCTCCCTTGACTTAGCTTTGTGTGAGAACATAGTATCGACCTAGGGTGAATCCTCACCAACCCCGTTTGTTTTTTATCGTTATCTTAATCTTGTTTATCGCTTTTCTTAGTTTAGTTCAAAACACCCACCTACATACACACACTCTTTCCCTCTACACTTAGCACTCAATCTTTCTTGCCCTTGTTCCTTGTGGTTCGATCCCCAAACTTACATCTATACACGTTATAGTTGTAACTGGGGTGTTTATAAATGTGTTTGATTAACCAAGGTTCTTAGTGTTTACGACGCGTTAAAAACCGGTTATCACTCACTCACTAAATAATTAAATAAAAGAGTAATAAAGTAATCTACAAATTTGCATATTATTATTATAAATTATAATAATTAAATAATGTAATAATAATGTATATTTAAATTAATATAACAACATAAAAACTCAATCCATTTTGGATGGAATAACATAATGTCATTACAAAAATATTTTCTAATATTACTTAAGTTAATTATTTTGACTTTACAATATATTGTATTAAAGGAAAATATTAAAATTTAATATTTTTTTATTAAAGTAACAATCTAATTACTTTAATTGTAATAATGTATGCTGTAATTTTTTTTTATAAATTTCCTAACAATCTCACAATTTTTTGCATTAATGGAAAATTTTAGATTTTTTTACTACCTCATAATATTTTTAAAAGAATAAGATACTATTATTGCAATAATTTTATTAATTTCAAATTGTAAAAGCATTTTATATAAAGTGAAAAATATTGAGATTCTATGCATGTTTCTATTTATAATTAAATGACCATTTATTTTGCTGCATTAATTGGCAAATGGCTATTAGATTGTCATTTGTCATTTAACAGCAAAATTATAGTATTGTATGATATGATATGATGATGTATGATTATTTGGACATAATTATCTTTAACTAGTATAAACCCCGTGCATTGCACGAAGTTTGTAGTGTTTGTAGTGCAGATTTTTTTAAAAAATAAATTTTAATTAATTGTGCAATTATAAATTATTATTATGCAATTATAATACTATATTCAAACTATTTTATAAAAATATAATGGCTCAATAAATAATTAAATAAAATATTACTAAAAAAATAATCAAAAAATTTAAAAATTATCATTATGAAATTATAATAAATAAAAAACGTAACAATAATATATATTTTAATTAATAAAAACTCAACATAAAAACTCAATAAATGCGGATTGTAATAATATATGATGTAATTACTTTTATAAATTTCATAACAATATCATTGTATTTTTATATTAAAGGAAAACTTTAGATTTTATTTTTTTAGTACTTCATTATTTTTTAAGAAGATTAACATACCATTATTGCAATAATTTTATTAAACCAAAATGGTAAAAAAAATTTATAAAAAAAAAAACATTGAGATTTTATGCATGTTGTCATAATTAAATGATCAGTAATTTTGCTGCATTTGACAAATGACTATTAGACTGCCATTTGTCATTTAATTAGCAGCAAAATTATAGTATTGTATGATTTTATTTTTTTTAGTACTTCATAATATTTTAAGAAGATTAATTAAGATACCAATATTGCAATAATTTTATTAAATCAAAATGGTAAAAGCATTTTATATAAAATGAAAATACTGAGACTTTATGCATGTTGTTATAATTAAATGATCAGTAATTTTGCTGCATTTGGCAAATGACTATTAGACTGTCATTTGGCATTTAGCTGCAAAATTATAGTATTGTATGATTATTCTAATTTTATTATTATTTTTTAATACTTATGATTTCCACATGTTTTCCGCTAATTTTCTTTTGATAGTTTTTATTGCTTGATTTTGTTAGGTTAACGACAAGCATGTCTAATACTAGAAATTGTTTCGAAACCTTGTAGTAAACTAATGTGACATAATAGTACAGTGGCGGACCCAGGAATTTCAAACTGGGGGTACAAAACACGAACGTCATATCATTCATGTAATCGGATAAATTTTAAAAAAATTACAACACATAATAGAATCAATAGTTAAAGTCTTACAATCCAAAATAACAATAAAAGTCTTACGATACTTAAAGTTTTACACTAATACAATCCAAAATGATGCAAAATGAGTATAGGGAGTATTTGGTAACTACTTGAAACTTGTAAATAATATTAAAACAGGGTTTCAAGAAACAAGTAAACGAAAAAGACATACTACTAAGCAGTTAGGATTAAAGGTTCCTAAATAAGATATCCCACAAAGAACTTGGTGATAAACATAAACATATTGAAGTATATACAAAAATGATCATCAAGCTTTAAAGAGCAATCCTCTAAGGAATATAAACATCAATACAAGTATACTCAACCTGTTCTTTACTCAGCACTCTTAGTCTTAGTTAAATACATGAATTAATTGTCAATTCTAATTTTCAAGCAATTTCAATTTTCAAGCAACACAATTACAATTATCAATTTCAATTTTCAAGCAACACAATTACCAATTTCAATTTTCAATCAACACAATTATACAAGCACTAACAACTCATAGTCCCATGGCATGAATTTGAAATTTGAAAACCTAATTAAGTAATTGGCAATTACACATTTACACAAACACTAATTTGATAAATAAAATAACATAAATTAACCAACAAGCCAACAACAACAACTTATTTAAGCAATTTCAATCATAGAGAATAAAATTGAAACTTTAAAATTCAAATCATGGTGCAAAATCGCGGTCGCGGTCGCGATCACGGATCACGGTAACGGATAAAATTCGGATATCGCGGAACGGATCACGATTATTATTTAATAGTAGAAATTATTTTTTTTAAATACAAATATTTAAAATAATATAATAAAAAAGTTAATATCAAATACCAACAAAAATATAAAAAAATAAAATTTACCCACTACCTTACTTTTTCAAAAATGTAGTCATACTTTAAGAATAATAATTTAAAAAAAATTAACCAACTAGTAAAAAAATAAAGTGAAAGTTGGTGGGTCATGGGTGCATTTAATGCATTGAGAAAAAAAATAAAAAAAATATTTTTTGAACAGCTTTTCAAATACTCCTAAGTCTTATGTCATTATATCCTTGCTTTTCCAATTTCCTAGAACCTTCATCTTCATAAAAAAAAGCATTCAATACACTGTTAGCTTTCATGAGTTTATTCTAAGTCATTAATGGTGGAGCTTCATATCCTCTTCTTCTCTTCTTCATTCTTTTGCTTTCAATCATTTAGAGACTGGATGTATAAGTTTTGGTGTTTCTTCTTCCATTTTTCGTTTTTCTGGGTAAAATCGCATAGGATTTCTTAAATTTTTTTTTTATTTTTATTTTTATTTTTTTTTTCTGATTTTTTTTTTTCAAACTGGGGGTACAACTGTACCCCCTTGTCTCAATACTGGGTCCGCCCCTGTAATAGTATCTCCATTGAAACAAAAGGCAATGTCACATTATGTCTTTGATAAATTATCATACATTATTTTTAATCAATCACACGTAGAAACTATCATATAATATTATATTAGATCATTGTTTCTTAGTGTAGGAAGCATATATTGCTTGCTTCATAAAGCATAGGCAAATCACATTATGTCTACTATACAACTAACTACTTCCATAACAATAATCATTTTAAATATTGAATAAGATATTTTTTTTAAAAAAAATGACACTTAGCTTTGCCTTCCAAAACTCAAGATCTTTAATTGTGTAAAAAATCTATTTCTATACGTCTTTTTTTTCATTGTTTACTTTGTGCTTGGTCCCTCTTAATCTTTTTCGGGTGACGGGACTTCTTTTGGCCGCTCTCTTCTTTATGGATATGAGTTATCGCCGTCCTTTCCTCCCCAAACCTTATCCATAGTTTTCTATAAGCGGGATATATTGGTGGGTAGGATGATGACGACGACTTTGTGGTTGGTCCAATAACAACAATCATTATTATATTATAGTTATATATTTAATTATTTAATTATTTAAATTGAATATGCTCCTTCTAACTTTTTGCAAATGATGATTGAAGATGTAACGCGTCAAAATATTAGCTCGTGCAAAATCAAGTCATCAACAACTCAATTAACAAAGCATTTCTTTATAGTGCTAAACATAAAGATGTGGTTATGCCATAGATTAGCTTATCCTAATTGTTATGATGCTTTTACTTTTGTAAATAAGGTATTTTATCTTAAAAGGATGACTAATCATAGTGTGTATATTGTAGTTAGACATTACATATTGTTGATTTTTAAGGGAGAAATTAGAAATAAAAGTCTCATGTTTAGATGGCTTGATTTAAAACTCATAAATTTGTGTTTATTTTAAATTTATCGTACATATTTAATTTTAAAGGTATTAGTCACCTTGGTAACTTGGAATATCATGTTATTCCAAGCCATATGAAAAGAAAATTAAGAAAAGAAATAAAAAGGAATAATAAAGGAAAAAGACAAAAAAATCTGAAATATCCACCCTTTCCTAGATACTCCGCCAGGATGGGATAAAATTGATAAAAATCATTGCAAATAAACATGATGATATATTATATTGAATTAGATCAATAAATTATCTTCAAAAAAAAATTAGATCAATAAATTAAAAGACAAAATCAAAAGTTACCTAATTTTATTGCACATGAGAAAATTTGGATACATATTAATATATATTTTTTATGATGATGACCCTTTATATTTAGACGATAATGGGATACAGACAAAAAAGAAATACGTTTAACTTAGGGACCATAAATACTATATATAATTATAACAACATATGACTAGTATTTCGCCAATCATTGAACATAGTCATAAAAGAAGTCTCTACATAGTCAAGACTCATAACCTAAAAATACATTAAGCCCAAATCCTTTAACTTTAGTTAGATCACTTTAAGATGGACATAAGTAAATTTTAAATAAACACAACCTCTGTGAGAGACCATCTCTAATTGGGTTGACCCATTAGAGAAAACATAGAGTAAATGTGAAAATTTGAAATTAATAAGGTTATTTATCAAAAAAAAAAAGCATACAATAAGATCATAATTAAACTTATTCCAAATATAAACGCCTAATACCCAGAGCACAGATTTAGATTAGTTCGCAGTTATTAAATGCGAACAGAAGCAAGTTGGTAAAAAAAATCAAGTGGTTGTTCGCACTTAGTAACTACGAACAGGTCAAACAGGATCAACAAGCTGATTTTAAAACAAGAAGTTGTTCGCCCTTAGTCCCAAACCTCAGGTTTGGGAATTACTCGCTTAGTTTTGGAGAGTATTAAGAGTGGTAGTTGGATATTAGAGAGATGCACATATATTCACATTGGAGAGTATCACGTGGGTCTTATATACTCCCTCCAATTCACATTTATTGTTCCATTTGGTTGGGCATGGATATTAAGAGTGAGATGGGATCCACTAAAAAGGTGGTAGTTGGGGTATTGTAAAAAGTAAAAGTGAAGGTATTTTGGTCATTATTTGTGTGAACATGAGTGTATGTAGGTAAAAAAGTTATGACTAAAATAGGAATGGGACAGTTGGGGTGAACATACCCAATAAGAAAATGGGACAATAGTTGAGAATTGGAGAAAGTAATATATATGTGATGATTTTCTTTGATTTTATTTGAAGACTAAGAAACTTTTCATAAGTGGTCTTAAGTCTTAACAATTTATAAGTGAGGTCAAATATAATAGTTGTATACACACAAAATTAGTTTAAGTATTGTTCTTAAATGTCGTATTAATATACGAGGTCTAGCAAGACGTTGTGGGTGGACTTCACTAGAGGAACTCCATTTGCGATTCTTGTCTCGTTATTATATTTTGCTAGTAAATTTAGGCTCCAAAGCTAAAAGTTCTTATCTTGATATTTATTTGTTTCATCCCATGTCAATAATTGGTTCTTGAAAAGTTTTTAGTTTTCCGCATGTTAAAAGTTAAGTACAGTACTAGAACCCTACCCTCGTATGTTATGTTAAGATTTATAATTGTGTTTGATGTACTTTGTCTTTAAAATGTATAAGTAGTCATCATGTATGTATACAACCTTCAACCCATAGTTGTAGCCTAAAGTTATTCCTAAGAATGTTTACATATCAAATATTACTCCTAACATTAATCTTAACTCCTAAGTCCGAAGATTATAAACATATTAAATATTACTCCTAACATTATTCCTAAGAATATTAACATACCATAGATAATTATCATTTGTAGAGAACCTATTTCGTTCATGTTAACTTGTACAGTTGACAACTTTTGATGATTGAACATTTCCTGGATTCGGTTATGATAATTTTTTATATCGTTCTAATTTTATCAAATGTCTCGAGAGTCGAGATCTATAATGATACTTATATTTACAATTTTGGTTTTCGGTATTCAACAAAGTTAGCTTTAAAGATGGAAGCGAAAGTTACGCTAACATATATGTTGATGAGGCTAATATTGCATTGACGAACTAGAGAGAGCGAACCTAGATGCGATTGAGTGATGCATTGATTTATTATGCAGTTTTCTATCGCTTATAAGGCGTAGTATTTGTATTTTCTCTTATGCATGGTTACATTGATCACATCTTCATAGCTATGTGTATTCTCAAGAATAGAAACTATACAAACGAGAACACTACAGTTTCTGATCTTATATTGTGTTCTCTTTTTGGAGCGATTTTGACGTCTAGCAAGTAATACATGAATATGTGTACGAAAAAAAATCATTTCAGATTATGCTTGCTTGTTGATTTTGTGCAATCATCTTCAGGAAGAGTTTATTGACAATAACTATTAAAAATGGCAGATGGAAATTCAGCAGTGCGCAAAATAACCCCAACCCGACTAAAATTTGGCTTTGCGCGAACCAACATTTTTCAGTCGGAACCCAAAACAATACTACTTTTTACACGCTTTTAATGATTAAATCTAAAATCGATTACCTTAATATGTCATCTACTTCTGAATGACAAAACAGTACAACATGAAACTGAGATTATTGTAGTGCATATAAATCAAGCATTCTAGAATTCAGTTTTCTAATGAGTTAGAATTCTGTCAGGACTGAAAGACAAAACAACTTGACAGTCAGTCGAATTTTCTGCTTCGAGTAAAGAATTGGCTTGCACAATTGATTTCCGAACATTTTCAAGCTCTTCTCGTAATTTTTCTGATGGAAGAACTGTTTGGCATTTCTCTCCGAGTAAAAGTTGGATTGCTCTCTTTACTGCAGCTTCTCTTTCGCTTTCTAATATATCCAATTTTATGGACATCATGTGCATATCTTCTTCGAGTGTATTGAGCTCGTCTTCTCTTAAATACTCTTGGAAGACACACTGCTGGTATTCAACTATCAAATCATCAATCTGTCTCTTCCCATTTTCTTTCATTTCAATGAGAACCTCCTTTTCATTAAAGACATTTCCAAGGGCAAGCTCCAATTCCCCCACCAATTGTAGAGTCTTTTGCATCTCTGAACTTCTTACATGGATTTCACTATCTAGCTTTTGACCCTTCTTGTTCAAATCCATAACCTGCTTCTTTATGATACTTAGCTTTTCTTGGGATTGCTTGATCTCGTTCTGAAGTTTGGTTTTTTCTTCCTCGGATTTGAGCAAATCAGTAGCCTTGCTGCAGATCAATGCAGGAGCTTCACTCTTCTCGATGTTATCAATGGCAAAAAGAACCCTTTGATTTTCTTGTCTTTGATTTTCCTCCTCGAGTTTTGCTTTGAAGCGCCACAAGTTGTTCCTCATCTCCACTTCCGTCTCTTGAATTTCTCTTCTTTTCGCGTTAGTTTCATCACTCTTTCCCTGAAGAATGGCTACATTTTCCTTCTGTTGTTCCAAGGATGACTTTGCAGCATCAACCCTTGCCCTTGCTCGATCTTCTCTTTGTTCAAAGTAAGCAATAGATGAAGAAATGCTTGACAGAGATAATTTAAGTGCTGCAAGCTTTTTATTCACCAGTGAACTTGCAGCCTGCGCTTCTGACAAAAGAGGCTTAAGAATATCAACCTCTTGTTGCTTGAACTGCACAAGACTCTTAGATGCATCAATTTCCCTTGACAGTGCATCTACCTTTAGGACTGCTATCTCAACATTTCCAAATTCGTTGACAGTATTTGAAGAACTTGAAAGGCGTTCTTGGGCCTTTTCAAGTTCCTTCCTGATAAGAACAAGATCCTCCTCGGTTATTGTCCCAGAATCCTGAAAATCACCAGATAAATGTCGGGAAGAAGTATCATTATTTCTGAACTCATGTTTTTCCTCAACCATCATACTTGTAGTGCACTCAGGGCTGTCAACCATCTTTGTAGCCGAATTGGATGCTTGAAATTGCAGGAGCTCATCTGACCTCGTGTCTGTCTGAACTTCAGCTGTAAGAGGTGTGGGAATGATTCGGCCAGATGCGTTCTGTATGTTCCATTTGGAGAGGTCACCTTCCTCTAAGGCTTCAGTTTCATAGGACAATAATTGTTGGTCCAGCTCCATGCTGGTGCTTCTATCAATATCAGTATGGAAATCTTCAAAAGATTTCAGACACTCTACTCCGTCAACCTCAACAAGCTTTTCAGGGCACTCAGCTTCTCTCTCTAAACAATGATTTTTCACCGCAGAGAGCATTCTTTTCAGGTCATCTTTCTCCTGCATTGCTTTCTCATACAAACTCATCAGTTTCTCATTTTCCTCGTTCATTTCTGTAAGTTGATGCTCTAAATCCTCCAATCTTTTCACGTCAGCATCTTTATGAGAAATAGGATCTGACTCAATAACTTGTTCATACTTGGCTTCACCTTGTGGATCTTCATTATTGACTTTGTTGGTCTCCGCAGCTGCCCTTTCGTACAGATCTATCAACTTGCTATTGTCCTCAAGTAAAACCTTGATCTTGGTTCGTAATTCATCATTTTCTTTAGCAAGAGTAATTGCCATTTCATGTGCTTCAGCTTCTCTTTGACTTGCTGCTGCAATGACATCAACCATAGCTTTGAGCTCTTGCTGGTCATCGCTGTTGACGTCGTTTTTAGTCAAAGCATCAACTTGCACTTTGTGGTTTTCTTCTGCAGTGTCTTTCGAAGATCTTACTTGCTCTAACGCTGCTTCTAAGTCGTTGATGTGCCTGCAAGAAGTGAGACTAATCAGCCTGTCTGATCCAGATACAAGGTAACAGAAGAGAGCTGGAATTTGCTAACACATTCAACAGAATTCTGAAGTACATTTACAAGCTAGGGACATGCACTATTTTTATGTGAAATATGAATTATTTTGACCGAATGAAATATGTATTACTACACTAACTAGTTTTTATATCCGAATTTCATTGCCAGATTACATGGTATCATAGATATAAAATCATTTACAGCTAAGGTAAGCCCTATTACCTTTGCATCTTTCCTTTCTCCTCCACATCAGAGTTGAGCTTTTTCCGCAGGGAATCTATTTCTGCCTGGTTTTGTATGGCCTATACAACAGCGAATACGCATTGTCAAAAAGAAGTACAAGCAGTTAGCATCACTCAAAAAAAAATTGCATATTAAAACTATAGCAAACATTGATCTAAAAGGCACTTTAACAACCTGCAAGCGAAGGAATTCATTCTCCTCGTTGATGGACGATTGCCAAGTTGATGTAGATTCCTGATTTAGAAAGACACACAAAGAGATAAGAATCACAACTATGGAAAACATTATTCAGATTTTCAACCTTGAACAAGTTGATCCCTTTCGCATTTTATTGAACTGATAACCAAAAGTTCTACTAATGTAAGTTAATGTGTGCTGTAGCAGAACTCGGTATCACATATAGCAGAAGTACACAGTCAAGAAATTGAATATAGTAACGCTAAAAAAGAAAAACATGTTATGCTGAATAATCAGTGCAAAAAAGCGATTTCTATACATATCATAAGCAGCTATGATTATAATTTTACAAGGAATACTCAACATTCAAGAAGTTAGTTTACTGGGGCTAGTTGATAAGACTATACGTAAATATAACTCCAAAACACAGATAAACGGGGCACTGACTGATATGTGATCATATCAGTCATAAGTTTACAGCTGGAAGAAATCACAAGTGTAACATCCTACCTTGTTGAAGTTGAGATGGTCCATATCACTACGACCGTCAGTTAGCAAACCAGGACTCCCTTTCTGTTAATAGGTATCCACAATTTCTAGGTCAAAGAGTGAAGAGCATTTACCATCATGCAGTAAAAATATTAATAAAAATTATTTGCAAACCTGGACATTTGTTTCCGATTCATGCATAAGCTTCCAATCCAGTGCATCAAGTAACTGCACATTGTTTTAAGAGATTATAGTCAAGCATGCTTGTCATTCGCAAGTTGCAGAAAACAAAAAACTAGAGTGGCTGATTGATAAAAACCTTGTTCTGCAACGTAATTATCTGTTCGTTCATTCTCTCTCTTTCACCTTCCTCATAGAAAGATTTTAATCTGTCAAAGCAAGTTACAACAAACATATTAACAGTAAACCTAAAACATATAGAGTATTTAGTTAAAACATTCCAACAATCTTAATGCTCTATAGTGTTTGAAAATTGGAAACACTTGAGTAGAGGAAGTCTTAGTAATTAACGGTGATTTGTAAAGTCATATATCAAGTTTGGCTTCCTAAGTCATCATAGCTGTCTACAAAATAAAGACGTTATGTTTAGTTTCAGGAAAAACATGCCTTCTAATTTCTTCTTTTAAACGCAGATTTTCCATTGCGAATCTTGTCACCTCCTGATTCCTATCAACTTGAGCTCGCAAGACCTCAATTTCTTTTTGAAGCTCCTCTTTTTCTTTCAGCAAATGGGCCTCTGCAGAGATCTTTCCACTAGCAACAGCTTCTAACCTCTTTATTCCTGCTTCTCTGAACCTAAGCCTCATTTTCAGGCCTTGTATTTCATCATGTCTTTGTTTTGCCTAATAAGCATCAGTAAAACCATCACAGAAAGAATGTTAAAGACATTGTTAAAAGAACCATTTCATCACTCTCAAACAATATGGATTTCTTCATGAATGTATAATCACTGTTCACTGATAATGTGAAAAAGTGATCTCAAATGAAAAAATTTCCAACAACTTGATCGGCAGGCACCTCGTAAAGAGTTGAATAGCGCGCCATCTGGGATCATAGAATTAAAATGCAACTATTCTCCGGTGGAATATATGCAATTAAAGGATTAATTTCAAATGCTAAAATCTGACTTAAATGCCCTGTACTTCATGTCTATTGTGAAGTAATTAGCTAAAGCTGCCTAATAGATGAAGGATCTACATGGAAGAGCATCCGTATAGCTGCCTGAAAGATAAAAAGTGAAGAGCATTATATATAGGATTCTTTTGTAACATACCAGCTGCATCGCTGCCTGATTTTCAGCAGTAAGAGCCTGCAAGGCCATGTCTTTGTCTTTTTCTCTCCTAAATGCTCCAACAAGAGCAACCTCAATTTCTTTCTTCTGAAAACATAAATGGACTTGAGAAGGAAACTTGAAGTTCAATTGTGCATGACATGCCAAAGCAACAAAACTACAAACCTGGGACAGCCTTTTATTAGAGGTCAGGGGACTAAATGTGCCATTGAGCCCTTCCCAATTGAAAGCTCCAGGTGATCCTAGCAAACTTGAAGTCATGGCGTTGTCTTGATTTGCAGCTCCTCCGTTGAGTAAAGAACGCAAATGGGACACTTCTTTCTGCAATAACTCAAATCGGGTAAGTAAAAACACACATGCACTCCACTTGCAATGCTATTCTTTCATCACACATTTTTATATTCCTTTCTTTTTCTTGGAAAATATTTTGATTTTCATTTCATTTTTTTGGCAAAATTTCATTTCATTTCAATTTCTTGGTGTATATACTAATCCAGACAACACAACATGCATGTAAAGAAAATTTATTTTGTGAGAATGAGACAACAGGGGTTTGGTGCACAAACAAGAGTAGTCTGGTTCAGCAGAAAGTTTGCTCAAAAACATTTTTTCTTATAATAGTTTCCTTCTAAAAAAGGTTTTTTGGTACGCCTCATGGGAAGATGTAAGACACTCATAACATACCTTCAGGTGCTGAATCTGCATTCTCATGGCAAGGACATCCCCGGAAGCATCTTCATTTACAATGGCCTGAAAGATAGAACATATGGATTCAATTACTGAACCAGAAGCTAAACATATGATTGCAATTTTTGGGGGGAAAGTAATCTGTAAATTTAAAAAAACAACATAGGAAAATGCAAAGAAGACTCAATTATCTCCACAACATACATTGTTCTTTAGAAATTTAGCACGCTGAGCAAACTTCAGGGTGCTTAGAGTCTCCAGTGAGCAGCTGCAAGAAGCCCAAAAAAAATATCAGCCAAAAGGAGCAGAAAGCACAGAAACCTATTGCTGTTATACCACTCTACCTAAGGTGACTCAAATTTGTAACTCAGCTTAGTCAGCTGCGGAAAGGAAAATAGATGCTAAAGCAACATCGTTTTTATGATGTCAAAATTATTGAAATAACTACTTTTTCATCTTTTACAAATTAATCAAAAATTCACCTGTTCTCACAATGTGAAGGAGACAAGGATTCATTCTTAACTTTTGGATTATAATGAATTGAAGTAGCAGATGGTATTTTAAATTAACGATCAACCATAAACATCTTACAAAATTAACGATCAACCCTTTAACCACCCAGGTGGGAGTTGCTGTAGACAGTGGTGGAAGGAAAACATATGCATTGAGATTGTTTATCCCACATCGACGAATTAAGAATGGTGTGCACACTTTATAAGTTCTTGGAACCCTTCTTCCCATTGTCATACTGTTTTGGGATGGTATATATCTTCTTAGGTTATGAAGTGTGTGCACTTCATGTTTCCCAAATTATATTTTGGCAAGTCCAGCTAAATTTAACAATAAGTTGTCCAAAAATTTCCACCAACTCATCATGGAAAAGCAAGAATGATAACTAAATCAACACTGGTGTGTATAGTATGACTTGTGATAACTTGGAAATCTAACACCTCGTTCCAATTTGTGAAATATTACAAGAGAAAAATATGAAATGAATGCAATATTCACTAACCAGTTAGACGGACTAATATTAGCAATTATAATGGTTTTTGAATTCCCTCCAAGTGAGTCCTGAGAAAATTCCATGATATAGCTTAATGATACTAACAAATAGAATAACTGTAGGTGTTACAGAAACTTAGTAAACAAAGAATTGTATTGGTACAAACCTGAAGCAAAAAGGTTAATTTCGAATCTCGATATGGTACATGATGTGATTTTCCATTTGATATGCTTACAAGGTTCATTATCACAAGTCTGCAGCACATAAATGGAAGATGGAAATTGGATCAGAAACTAAAGCTATTAAAATGTGATCATATATTATAAAAAAGCTTCAATTGAAAGAAAGGAAAACAGACCCCAATGTAGAGAGTGATTTATTGATGTTAGTGGCTTCTTTAAGCCGATCACCTTCTGCACCAGAACTTTTTTGTCTGCAGTTTTCATTTTATAGAGTGGCTAAGACTTAAGATTGATAGCATGACAAAGTGCAAAGAATAGTTTAGAAAACTATGTAGTACGAGCATCAACTAATGTTGTCACCTTTCAGAGCCAGCTAAATCTACAAGATTAAGTCGAGCGAAGCGATGATGTGTTACTCCTTGTGATTCCCACTACAAATTTCACCAATATTCATTCAAAAGACACTTGATTAGATTGAGATTTCAAATGCTACACTATATAAGAAAAGTATTTTGAGATCTCAAACTATTTACTTACAGTACTCTCAATAACACAGGTAAATACACTATGGGAACGACTACTAGCACGATTCATGTTGGTGGCAGCCACCTTTCTGTTTGCAGCACCCTGACAACATTCAACAAGCCTACATTAGCCACTAGTACGAATGTAAGATTCATAAGAAACAATTCAGTACTTGAAGCATCTACCAAGAAACCGAGAACCTGAGAGAACTCAAGTACACTGTTTGAAGTCTAAGATGGACTCTTATAAAAGGGCCTGAAGTTGAACAAGCTAATTGACCCCATAATAAATGAGTTACAATTTGTGTAGAAATAAACTAAAAGGCATCACTACCATTCAACATGGATCATACATTCATAAAGAAACCAAGGTATAAAAAGGTTTAGTGAGTATTTAGTTTGGTAAATCATTACCTGAAGAAGTTGCTGCATAACTTCTCGAGCACTTGTAACCTCTAGCTCTGTTATGTTTTCCACATGTATACCTTTCTTCAAGTCTTCCCTAATCTGAAACAGAAAATAACAAAAGATATATAAGTCTTCCACACACGACCCTCTATTCCTAAAAAATACCAACACGGAAACCAATTAGTAGTCAAATATTAAAAAATTACCAAAATAACTAAACTTATGAACTCGCAGCCATTATTTGTATTTTATTCATGCTTTGTACCTGTAAGTTGACAGAGGATGGATTCAAAAGATCAAGTATCTGTTCGTTGTAGATCTCCAAGAATGAGCATTTACAAGTGAATCGAAGCTTTTCTTCTCTTCGAGCCTCCTTTTCCTGTAATATTACATTAATATTGTCATCACAACAAACTGGATACAATAATAATGTTCATAATAAAAGAAACCACAAATGAGATTTGAGCAGCATAAGGCACTTGTTTAGTAACTACAAGGGGATAATTCTAATCTTAAAGTGAAGCAGCCATGTACAAATGTGTACTAGGCGTCTAGGCCTACGTTGAAAATTTAGGCAGCCTTGAAGACTCAAAAATCAGCTAAAGTGCAATCCTATTATACATATTTAAGGAAAAATAAACTTCACCAAAAAATTAATGGACGGCACGTAATAACACAGTCCTCTGTTCTAAAGAAATTACCTTTTGGATCCTGGAAAAGAGGTACTCAAAAACTCTAGGTGTCATCCCACAATTTACACTGTGTCGTCGAGTTCCACCTTCAATATCTCCCAACATTGTGTGTGTTTTTCCACTTCCAGTCTGACAAAAGTGATTACTAAGTAACATCATTCTTGAATTCCCAAATGATAAATATTTTTAATAATTTCGTATCCTATTTTCACCTAAACAATTATAGAAGTCATAATTGGTAACTAAAAATAAGACCAGTAGGGATCAAATATAAGGCTTACTTGTCCATAAGCAAACATGCAGCTATTGTACCCTGCAACACAGTTTTCCACCATAGGTACTCCAGCCACTTTAAAAAGTTTTTCCTGCTCGAATCCATGAATAAACTTCATCAGTAACATACAGCTAAGGCCGATAGACATTAGCAGATAAAAAATGTTTTATCTGTTTAATTAATCTTTTATTCTTAATCAAAGAAAATGAAACAAGCGAATAAGCAAAAGTATGTATAGAAACATAACCTGTGTGACAGTTTCATCTGCAACAACATCAAACGTAAAGCGTGATTCAGGATGTCCAGTCCATGTAATAGTCTGTGAACTTTCTTGCCTGACACACCGATTGTGTCCATGTAGTGATAGTTCAGAACTATTAAGAGGTCGGAGTCTGATGATAACCTGAACACCAAAGTTGCAACATCCATAATAACAAGGTAAAAGATCTTGAGAAAAATCGATTGCTAGATAATAGACTAAATCAATCTAAAGTATAAACATGGAAAAGCAAGCCGACAAGAAAGTTTATAGTTGTTGAACAAATCCAAAATGATCTAGGGAATATAATGATCCTACAATTTCCAATGACGATAACGGTGCCGAAGCCTTAACCTAACAATGAAATATTAGTGTGTGAATAAACATCGTAATTTTCTGAAGTGTCATAGCATTTACAGCTATCCTTTAATCTATCTTTCAGAGTTTATGACCTTTACATTGCTAACAAACATAATAAAAATGAGGTTCCAAATCCCAGTGCATTTCCATTCAAGGGTAAATAACTCATACACAGATTTACACCCTTATCCCTTCCTCAGCAAAATCTGCAACTCGAATAAGGAATTCCATTCTATTTTACAAAATCTCAACCTACTATGTTCAAATTGCCTAATAACCACAAAATCTATTTAACCTAAATCATGTAAAAGTTCACCAATCCTAATAGCAACCAAGCTTAAGTTGATCAGTGATACAACAAAAATAATTAAAAATACACTTCCTACGGTTTTACATAAGCACATCATTTCACTATTTTACGTGCTACTAAAATCTGAATTCATAACCTCAAACCCTAGATCGATCAACAAATCAATCGAGCTCTTTCAAACTTTGAATAAAAGCATTAATTTCCAAAACCCTAGAACATTCGTTAAGAACACAAATCTGAATCAAATATTTTTAATAACCACAAAATACATAACCTAAATAATGTAAATATTCCGCAATCCTAATTGCAACCAAGCTTAACATTATTAGTGATAAAACAAGAACTAGAAAACACGTCCACCGGGTTTCATAACTATAACAATTCACCATTTTACGTGCTACCTTTGTTAACCAATCTACAAAAAGCGTATTTCATAACTTTGAACCCTAGATCAATCAATCAATCAATCAAACTCTTTCAAATTTTATATAAATACAAAAATTCCCAAAACCCAAAATATTCATAAAGAACGCAAACCTGAACATTATGATCCTTCCAAAATGAAGGATCTTCAGACAATTCAAAGCTTCGAACAACTAATGCATTGTTGTTTGCAGAATCACGAAACTCTTCTCGTTCATTAAAATTCTTAACTGTAGAAGACATCAACAAGTTATCTCGGGAAATCGATCTTGCCATACTTGGAGTCCCAGCCCGAACTGACTCGGATGGGTCATGATAAACCGTCCGAGTTTTCAACGAACTCGGTGTTTCGGAAAAGAATGACGGTGTTTTGAACATCGGAGAAAACTAAACAACTATACACAACTTGTATGATAAAGTTAAACCCTCGAAAAAGAAAAAATGGAGGATTAGGGTTTGCAAATTGAGCTTCAAGAAAGTGATAATGGCAGATAAGTGTATGGTAAAGAAGATAAAGGAAGAGAAGATCTGGTACTAACGGTAAAGTTTGGGGTTTTTGTGTTTGAAAATTTGAATTGAAAAGAGGCGTGCGGAAGTGGAGCCAATTTGAAAGGCGTCTCAAAATGGCCATATTGTCCTCATTCTTTTATTTAGACCGGCGAAATTTGAACCCGGGCTCGGTTGCTCCATGAGAAAACTATAATTAACTAGTCTATTGAGAGATCGTCTTTCAGAACAACGTTCTTTAAGTCCAACTAGACTTGGGAAAACGGTCGGTTGGACGGATAACGGGTCGGGTCATTTTCGGATCAGGTTATTCTTGGGTTGGGTCACTCCCGGTTCCGGGTCGGTCTCAGTCTGACCCAACGAGTTATGACTTACAAAAATTAAAATTATTTTTTCCATTTTTTTATTATTTATAAAACTTTTTTGATAAAAAAGCTATTTCTCATCCCTATGACATTAATCCACATATCAATTGACACAATATTAAAGCCTTATGTGATTCAATTCAAGTTATAAAAAATCAGTTATTGCGACGCTCGTGTTCTAAACTTTTAATCTCTATGTATAGTTGGATTTGTGTCATACATGTCACATTAGAGAAATTAGATGTACGATTTTCCAAAAATAGTTGGTATGTCAGGTTCATTTAAGTGTAAGGAAATAGAGAATTAATACTTATTTTGAAAGACTTGTAAGATATGCGCTTCATAAAAGTTATTGTGTTTGATTATTAAAGTTGTAACGTTAGATAGAATTGACGTTACATATCTTATCATTTTCTAATAAAAAATATTTTCACAATTTTCATGTTAGAAAGATATACAAATAACTAAGTACTTATTTCGTCTTATAAGATACGCGTTTTATAATTTAAGGTAGCGACATTCCTTATCTGAAAAGCTCATTCAAATGGGCAAAACGTTTTTATAAATTATATTGATTTGCTTCCTGAGATGTAGAAGAATTAAAAACTCATTTGACGGATTTAACAAGATATATTTATTCAATTAAGATGATAATAACGTCCTTTTTTAAAAGATATAATTATGATCGATAAAAAGACGCTTAATGCGTGTGTTTTCAGATTTATTGATGAGTTTTAGGGTTCAGGTGATATACTCAATATGTTGAGATACTTTGAAAACTAAAATTTTATTTGAAATGAATTCTGACATTGAGATTACTCTAAAAATTGAAAACTAAAATTTTCGGTCGGGTAATTATCGGGTCAGTCATATTTCGGGTTAAGTCTTTTTCGGATCGGTCGGGTTCGGGTTTTATTGGGTCGGGTCCAGGGGCGGACCTAGTAGGCTCCCGCGCCCGCAAGTGACCTCACTGACTTTTAAAAATAAATTAAAAAATTGCAAAAAATCTGTTGCTCTGGGGAATCGAAAATGCGACCTGTGTGCCTCAAGGCGTTCACCCTGCCAGCTGAGACACAATGTACTTGTGATTATGTTGAGTATCAGCGCTATTTAATACTTGTGTATTCAAAAACTATAAAAACCCAACTTTCATTAGTACAATTCACGAAAAATCTCCTCAATTGTTGATTAGTGAATTATTAAATTTAAAGTTTTTAATTAAATTTTTAAAAAAATTTCAATCTATTATATTGGGTCAGAAATTAAATTTTTATTTAATTTAAATTTTTTTAAAAAAAGTGAATTATTTTTGATAGAAATTTTTATTAATAATTGTTGATTAGTGATATATAATTTTTTAATATGTATAGATCAAAGTGTCATTAATGGAAAAATACTTTAAAAAATACGATTTCACATGAACTTTTTCGAAAATGAATATCGCGAAGACAAAATTGTAAAACAAATTGGGAGATCAATGAATGAATGATTACTTGGTAACTTTTATTGAGGTATTTTGTACTGTACCCAATGATCTTATTATTCGTCGGTTTCAAAAATTGAAAACTCGTCGAAATAGAATATAAAATATTCTTTTGTAGGAATGAATTGCAAACATTATTATTTTTGTATTTGATGATTTTTTTTATTAAATTATTATTTTATCGATTGTGCTCTCACTGAGTTTGAATCCTGGGTCCGCCACTGGTCGGGTCCCAGGTTCATTTGGGCTCCATTAAAACTTACTTTACTCTTACTTTTCATTTTCTTTTATGGGCCGACTCAATTAGAGACCGTCTCTCACAAACTCTCACAAGAATTTGTGAACTATAATACCTTTGGTTTTTAATTTTTCTATCTTTAACGTTTTTTATATAATGTTTAGTTTATAATGTAATACATAAATCATCAAAATTATATATTTGATTGTTTAAAAAGTCAATGTGGCAACTGGCAACTACTATAGAACGAAGAAAGTACATGCTAATAGTGATGAGATAAGACTCAAATTTTCAAATCTTATTCTTTTTTTAACTATGAGCGGTTCACATAGGGTGCGTATTTTGTGTGCATGTAAAATAATTTATCATTCTAATCTAATTTTTATGCTAAAGTTTTTTTCTGGTTGGATCGAGTCATGCTCGATTTTGAGTATTGTGGTTCAATTTAAGCACCTCTAATTGTTCGTAAACGCATCTAGACGATTAAATTAGACCGAATTATTAGAATTGTTAGAATGGATTATTTGGCTGGCTAGAAGTCAATTGGATTTGATGTATAACTTTAAAAAATCAAATTGATTGGATTTTAGTTGGATATATATAATTCAGTAAATATATCTAATTTAAGGGTAATTTTAGAAAATTATTTAGTTGTCTCATTTCCTTTTTTGTCTATCTTTTTTTCCTAAATACCCCATTTTCCAATTCCTAATACCCAACTACCAACACATTACAATTAATTTAATCAATTAAAATACCCAACTACCACCTTTTTAATGGACCCCATACCATCCTTAATGACTGTGAAAATCCAAATGGGACATCTAAAATAATTCGGAGGGAGTATTATTTAGACATCTAGATAACTACCTAAATGGTCTTATTTGACTTAATAGGATGATTGGTGGACTTATATTGCATAAGTTGGATTTGATGTACAATTATCAAATTTTATATGAAAAATATGAATCAAATTGATTAAATGATGATTAGATTAGTTTCCAAAGATTAATCTAATGGTTGAAAATTTTAAACCAGTAATGTCATCTATTTTCACCTTCCTCCTTGTTCTGTCATCCATTTAAGCTCCTTAGTACTTTCAAGGCCATATGACCTTGACGGCCCCATTTGGTAGGTGGTAACTGGTAATAAACGGTGGTAATTAAAATGAAAAACTATTGTAATTTGGTTGAAAAATCTCTTGGCTACCTTGGTGCTTATACTTGTCCAACTTCAATCATCTCATTTTCTTCATAAAATTCATTCCAATGCATTAACATTGGAAGGTGTAGACGTGTGGTATTAGGTGGTAATGGCAATTAAAAAAAACATTATTTTTGTGATCAAAGTTTCATTACCATGGGAATGACCGAATTATATGAAACTTTTGATGACATTTCACACTATAAATTATTCTCAATACCACCATTTAGTACCCCTAGGCCCTAACCAAACGGGCCGTGAGAGTTCATAATGACACATGCTGGTGCAAAAACTTTGCATCCACACTCATCGGCCTAGTCTAGACTTGTATCTCGACTTCTCGAGTCTGCCTGAAAACTTTATTCAAGACTTAATGACTTCATTATGAAGTGCTGACAAGAAAAGAATGAGACACTCAATGATCCACTTCACAAACCCGAAAATCGAAATCAAAATCCACTTCACACACCCGACCAAACTTCCATACAGCTCAAAAGCCTAAACGTCCTACTTAGCTTTATATAATCCAACATTCCTCTCCATATTCGTCAACCCACAAAAATCGTCAGATCGTCACCCTAATTGAATCACAAACAGACCCTCAAAAGCTTTCGCCTTTACTATTCAAACACTAAACCACAGCATGCTTTACCCTCGCCTTTCATCCCACGACGCAAATCAAAAGTTTAAAAGTGAACCCGATTTGTCATACTCAATCCTACATCATTGTAATATCAAACTGTTTTTCGAGCAAAATGCTTTCCCCAACTCAAACACCCCTTAAAAGGCTGTCAGTAGCAAAACTTCTTCTATATTGTAATTGTAAGCGCTTCAAACTCCATCATAATACCGAAGATCACAAAAAAGAACTAAAAAATCAACAGGTGAAGAAAAAGAAATTGTTAAAAAAAAAAATTACAGTGAGCATAGCCTTTGTCATGTGAAGAAATACTGTAATTTATTAGAAGAGAGGAATAAGTTACAAAGTTGATACGAATCTAACATTTCATGACTCCGATCACGCTGTTGGCACGAGTAAATGCAAAAAGAAGCTTTTATAGACCTCACAGCTCACAGTCTCCTCGAATATCCAGACCCCGCGCACTTCTTGCAGAGTACCATCCCTACACCGTATAGTTACAAAGTTATAATGGAGTTTCATAAGATTATACAAAATTCAGATATCTCGAGCTTAAGGAACTGAAAACGGTCTACCAAAAAGTTATTCAGGGACCTACATTAATCAAAGATAAAACCGACTTACAAGTATATTGCTATCTATTGGGTACAGATTCAAGTTTCCGACATCACGAATTTACAACTCTACTTTTGATATGGAAACACTTTTTAGTTTCTAAAATTAGACACACGAGTAAGGGCCTAGGGCGACACCAATTTCATAAAACATATAAACACATGATCTAAAAGACTAGCTCTTATTCATACGCTGACGCACGGTAGAATTTTTCTGTCTCTTTCCCTATTTTTTACTTGTTTGTTCCAAAAAATACACTTTTATTATTGGGTAAGCATCTAATACCTAGTTGCAGAGTCGAGGGTCCAACCACAGGTATGAATGGAGATTGAATGAAGAGGTGAAGCAACATAGTCAACAGGATATTGTCTAAGTACCATACTATAAAAAAATCTACAAATATACAAAACTCTTTATACGAGTATAAATGCCAAATGTATGTGAAGTTTTAGCATTCTGGATCCGTACCTGCACCCTTGCACACTTTGCAATCGATCTGTCCTGTTTCTGTCTTCATCTTACCATCATTGCAAAATACGCATTTTGTACCCCCTACGTATCAATCAAGAAAATAAAGAAAGTTCAATACAATTATGTCCTGTTGCATCTCTTTTTAGGGGATGGGGTAGGGAGCACGAGTGCACGACCAGTAGTGCTAAAGCATCTAATCGCAAAAACGATTCCTCCAAAACATATCCCATAGAGCCATAATTAGTCAAGGAAATTCTAAAATATTGTATTGGAAGCCCTGAGTCTAGGTTTGAAACTCGGGAAAGACATAAGCACATAAGAAATGTTTTAGAGACTTTTAAAGGCATAGGCTCTCAAGTCTTAAGTCAAGGTGGAGATTGTTCTTGGGTGTTCAAGAACGTTTCCGCAACTGTGAGCACCATAATACTTAATAAATAACCATGTGTATGTCGACTCACAAAAGCTCTCGGATTAGTTGATTTTTGTCTCTTATGAGATAGTGGCAGGTAAGGTATAATTAAGTTTTTGACTTTGACAGACACAGTCACACATACTAAAAGGTAGCTAACTACCAAAAACATTAACCTTCGATTTTAGAAAAAAGATGTCTGCTACCCAAAGTGAACACGAAAGTTTGATAATCTTCATTCACAAACACTATTCATGCTTTCACTTTTGTAGTTATTTACAATAACTAAGAAAAGAAAAGTAAGCAACAGTCTCTATGAGACCAACAATAAAGCGTACCGTTTCCTGCACAACGATCGCAAGGAACTGGATCCCCCTGCAAAAGTCCACCAGTTATTCACCCATCAACATTTATATCTATCACACAAAAAGTGTTCTAGTCAGTATCAAATATCAACAATGAACAACTAGATGCAAGATAGACTAGTGTGCACAATATTTCTCAATTATCTTTTGGGGGAAGGGGTTTCTCAAGGCCTTCGGACTTCGATTGTAAACCCACCATACCAACATTATAATTTAATTGCATATTCATCCCAAATAGTTTATGTTGAAATGTTGAACGCAATGTCAGATATAATTTATGTTAAACTCTTCATTTCTCCTCAAATGTGCATGTCATGTTCTACAACACCCTAACATGGATATGAATTGTTATGAATGGTGACTTGAGTGCACCAAAATTATGTGGGAATTCAAATGTGACTCATGGGATGGAATCCTATGAGATTAAGTTAATGGGTGATTAAAATTGTGGTTTAAATGGTGTTAAAAGTGTGGTGAATGCATGAAGTCATTAAGGCAATAAAGCTAGACTTAAAACACATAAGAGTAATGGTCATCATTATGTATATTGAATGAAGTTATTGAGGTATAGCAATAGTCTCTGAGATGCTGTTCTAAGTGCCTTGAAAGACCAATTCCTACAGAAGAAAACAGTAGGTTTCTGTTAGTGGATGCTCGAACGAGTGAGCCTTATGCTCGAGCGAGCATTTATTCCAGTGGCTGCATTGGATCCTTATATTCTCGGCTGTTTTGATTCCAAAGGTTTTTTTTAATATACTATTAATCTCTTGTATTAAAGTGTATTATATTCTTAGTCTTAAGTGTGGTAGACTCATTCAATGTAATTTCTCCTATAAAAGGAGAGCCCATATGCACATTAAAAAATCATCCACAAAATAACCCATAGCCTAAACACTTAGCCTCATCTCTTCTCTAATTGTAATTCCCAAATTGTTATAATATAAGAGATATTACACCGGAGGACGTAGCCAAAATTTGGTGAACCTCGTAAATATTTTGTGTCATTTTATTATTGCATTTTTATTCCTACAAACATCGAGTTATATAATTTGCGTAATTTGTTTCACAAGACTTCACATATTTCGATCTTGGTGGTGTTAGTGGTTGAAACTCGTCGTTCGATCGCTAATACGTCATCGTTTTCATGAATACTTTTGACAGATAATATAACTATGGAACCATAAACATGTAAGTTTTACGTATGATAGCCAAGTCGGACACTTGACTTGTATTTGTTGCAAACAATAGTACCATATCCACATATATAAATCGAAGTATGTTTACCAATATGATGAATGAGTTTAAATTATAATGAATTAGGGGAGCACTTACTTAGATCTAACAGATTTGCACATAATATTGATTCTAAACACCTAACGAGTGATACCATTACCAAATTCATACTTATTGTTCTACAATTCCCTTCAAAACCGCAATGATAAATTGGTTTAACACTTTCAATAACCAACTTGTTACTCTTGAGCTAACACATTCAATAAGAAGCCTCACAATTCACAAACACCATATTCTAAACAATGGACATGCTACCATGTTTACAACAGCAAAAATTTCACCTCTCCAAATCCTGTCTAGGAAGCCATACACACACCGTAAGAACGAAAACGTTGTTTTTGATTGACACTTGAACTTGACAATGTAATACACCCAAAACAACAATGCAAAACCCTAGACCCAAAAGGTTGGGGTCGGCTACTTGAACTCATCAGTCCCAAATCCAATGATCGTCCACAAAAATTCTTCTTCTCCATATTAATCGGAAAGTCAATTTTTCGAATCTTTTCCACCCCTACTCTGAGTCATCTATCAATATTTATCACCCTCTTTTCGAATCCTCAAATTCCGATTTCCATCTTCCTAACTATCACTAACACCCCGTCATTGCACATACAACAACCCATGTTAAATGATTCTCTCTCGTCTCATTCCCAATTTCATAGTGTAATAGCAAGATATAATTGACAACATATCAAATATCACAATCTAATAGAAGTACGAAGGCATTATAATTAACAAGAAGTTACCTCCCAGCCCTAATGCATCCACCACGGCTCTGTCCTAGGTGGGTAAGATACTAAGAACCCTTGTAATATAATTGAATTTATAACTTAACACTAGTGATTAAACATAAAAATCTGCATAATAAGATCAAAAAAAGAAAGATAAAAATGGAAAAAATTAGAAATGATCATACCTTAAGGCCAAGGAAAAGAGAGAGGGAAATGGCAACCAAAACACTAACAGTAACCAACAAAGTTTGAGTATCAATAGGCCTATCAAAAATACCCAACAAAAAAAATGGAGGAATGATTAAATTTTTCTGGGATAACTTGAATTTGGAATGCAGAGAGGAAATTCTGAATTTGGGAATCTGGGATTTTGAGTTGTTGGGTAAAGAAGGAAATGTATTGAAGAATGAAGAGGTTGAAGAGAGAAAGTAAGAATGATAATGGTGGCGATGGTGATGATGAGTGTTGTTGTAGCAGTGGTTCAGTGAAGCCGCCATGGATAAGAAATCAAGCTAATTTCTTGGACCTCTGCTTGCTTCTCATGTTCCTTTTGTCTTTTTCCTTTTGCTTATTTTTGTGATTTTATTTTCTTTTTCTATAAGGTATTCTTTTTTTTGGATGGTGAAAGAAATTTTCTATTAAGAAAAGAAGAGATTACATACATGTACAAAGAAATCCCAGACCGAACCACCTGATTTCGTCTATTTGCATCAGATTGCTAAATAGGCACATCTTTTCGGAATAGTTTTCTATCCGCATTCTTCATTCATGTGCATAGAAATCAGGGAGAGGGTCTCAAAAAAAATCGAGGAAACCATATGAGCCAAAACTATACATCATATATGGTCTATACATCCAGCTTCTATCTCGATCATTCTCTTTGATACAAATAAGAGTGGAACGGGACTTTACTTCGTACTTGATCGTCTTCTAAACAACATCAATGGCTTTGACTTTAGCTTGCCATATTGCTTCATTTCGGGTTTGTCAAATCTGGTATACCAGGCAACACAGGGCGATGCAAAAAACCTTCTTCTTTGTTGTAGTCATTCTCCATTTTTTTGCGGCGAAGTTACTCAGCGATGAGATTCGGACATTAGACCCAAGTCATACCATAACCGCCTCTAGACAACTTTTATCAAATTTGCATGCAAAGAACAGATGATCGATGGACTCAAGAGCAAAATTTGGCATAAATCCCAATATTAAACTGAATTAAAATGTAAATTTATTATTTGATATGCCATACGGTCTAGATAAACTGGTCTAATATTTAAAAATTATTATGATTTTTGATCTGGTCTCGACTTTTATTTTTAAGTTTTTACCAAACTGCAAGCCATACTATAACTAAAAGTATAGTAAATAAAGTATTAATTAAAAGACGAGATTATTAGAGAAAACATGAGAAACAGACACCGTCATTTGAGTCAATACCAAACATGATGCTTTGAATTTGATCCAACAGTCAAGATGATTACAATTATTCCATAGTACAAAAGGTTCAATATAATTTTTACTTTTCTTTAATTTGTTACTACATCATATTTTTTTTTCTTTAAAAATACTTTGATTTAAAATTATATACATAATCAAAATGATGGTTGGACTTAAATTTACCTAAAACAATTAAAATTTACTTAAAATCAACGTGATTTGAGTCATACCAATTCAAAAATAAAGATACTCTATCCGAATCTAAGAGTACAAGTTTACCAAGTCTACATAGCATTATAAAATGATCCAAACTAGAGGTGTTTAATGGGCCGGGTTGGGGTGGGGCGGGGCGGTTCAAAATTTAAATGTTAAAAGGGCCGGGGCAAGTCAAGCCCGTTTAAATATGACCCACTTTGACCCTTTTTTAATTTTTTAAAAAGCTCATAAAATAATTTTTATTATACTTTATGACCTGTTAGGTCAATTCAACTATAAATATAACAATCGTATATAAAAATATTTAAAAAATGGTAAAATATTTTTTACAACCATTTAATATAATTATGCGACTCGGCCCGACCCTTTATGCAAAGGCACGCTAATGACCCGCCCCACTAATGACCCATTAAAATGTGACCCGACCCTTGACCCATTGAATCGATCCGCCACGTTGAACACCTCTAATCCAAACCTAAGAACATTGGCTATTAAATTCAAAACAAAAAAAAAGGAACATTGGCTATTAAAAATTGATTACCTACCAAAAATTCATCCTTATAAAAATGTACATTTGTACTTTTGATGTAATAATCCATTTATCGATCACATACTCCCTTTTCCTTCAATGGATTAGGAAAGAACTAGCATATTATTAATTTTCAACTTGATAAGCTATCTGCAACTACTTGATGAGTGAATTTTAAACGTTTTTCATTTTAGTTTGTCTCAATAAATTTATTTCAATTTATTTTTGGAAAAAATTCCATCACTTTTACTCTTTATATTCTCTTTCGTATTTCAAAATATTCCTCTACTTTAAACCAGTATATCTAATTTTTAATCTCCAAGCCAGACAAATAGTGCTAATTCATTGGAATAGAGAAATAATGCATAACATAAAATTTATCAAAATAAGGTCAACATGGTCAACTTTATAATTCATAAAATATATGGTCAACCGACTCTATTATGATTATGACTAGTGATTTGTTGTCAAAGCACATAAAATCATATATGCATTACCCAATCCATTGATTCACATAGAATTTTTATACTATAAACTAACATTTTCATCATCTAAACCATTACTTATAAACTACTTCTTAGCTATGTACGTATATATTTATATAACAACTCCACCATTGCTTTGGTGTATATATAAATATATATCATTCAACATAAACTATGCATCTTCACAATTTAAACTTTGTTTCTTAGTTAATCATCAATTTGATTAATTACAACCAAACTAGAAAAGAAATGGCTAAAAGTGGAGATCAGCACCAACAATACTCGAGTATGGAGGTAGAAGGAGAGAGCAGTGGAACCCGCAATGCGAAGGGAAAAACTCCGATCATGGAAGCTCCATTGATCGGAAAAAGTGGGACCCATGATGGTGGTGCCGGGGTGAAAAGAGGGGTTGGGATAATAGACTTTGTAGTAAGATTATTGGCTTTAGCAGCTGCTCTTGCTGCTACAATTGCAATGGGTACTACTGATCAAACTCTTCCGTTTTTCACCCAGTTTTTCCAGTTTCGTGCTCGTTATTATGATCTCCCTTCCTTCACGTAAGTCTTGTTTTCAACAATAATAGTGTCAGAGCCTTAATCCCATCAGATTGGGGTCGACAAAACGAGTTTTTTTTACATAAAGTTTTGGATGATTGCAGGTATTTTGTGATAGCAAATGCAATAATTGCAGCATATCTTGTGCTGTCAATGCCTTTCTCCATTGTCACAATTGTTAGGCCACTTGCCAAGGCACCAAGGCTTATTCTAATTATCTTTGACACTGTAAGTAAATTAATTCAAAGTTTTCTTTCTTAAAAAGTAACAATCTAGGCTCGGCCTAGCCTCGCCTATATCCGGCCCATTGCACAGGTCTAATTATAATATTATGCAGATTGCACTGACGTTGACAGTGTCAGCGGCGGGGGCAGCAGCAGCTATAGTGTATCTGGCTCACAAAGGCAACACAAACACAAACTGGATTGCAATTTGCCAACAATTTGACAATTTTTGCCAAAGATCAAGTGGATCTGTTGTGGCTTCATTCATTGCTGCAGTTTTGTTCATATTACTTGTTATTCTTTCTACTGTGGCCCTCAAATCTCATTAATTAAGGATTTTCAAACTTGGAATTTGTGTTTTGTAATTATTGTCTTTAGAGTTTTTAATGAGTGTAAACTTGTATATTAATGGGGGATTTCAAGGTTTAATTGTATGAATGAATCATGATGTTATGCTTTGTTATTATACTCCTATATTTTAGTAGGTGAATGAATTTGACTGACTGTTTTACTATAACTTTATCAATAATATACTTTTTAATCTGATTTTCTTTTGATTTTGGATAAAGATCATGTTACCGGGTCAAATAATAAATCTGTAATTTATTTAGTCAAATCATAATCGCCTAATAACTTTCCAAAATAACTACCCACTAACCGACTATAACCTCTCCGAATATAACCTCCTTCTACCATTATAAATAAAGGTTACATATATTATTTGCACCGGACTAAGTTTTCATCTTCTTACCATACTCCATAAAAATACACCGCCCTCCTCAGGGGCGAAGCCACACCGGGGGCCGGGCTTGCTCAATATGTGATCCTTTGTACTTTTGGTTTCGGCTCCCCTTACTAATATATTATAGTATAATTTAAAGAGTACATAGTTGTAATAAAAATTACTATAGGTCAGTGCATGGTTGAGGTAACATATTTGTAATTTAAAGTTAAAGATCAAACCCAAATTTGAACTATTATTTTTTAGTAGACTAATAAATTTAATATACACAAATTCTCATATGAGATGGTCTCACGGTGAGACCATTTTAATTGCCTTGGCCTAATGTACATTTATTTTTAAAGTGATGACTTTTTAGTCTTAAAGTTACACTTATAATTAACCTTAAAGTGATCACTTGCCAGTATATCGACAATTCGGCCTCCCTAACTCTATTTGTCAAATATAATTTTTGCTATGATTCAAGTTCATTATGTCTATATGATTCAAATTTTCATAGTTTAATTAGTTTATATATAATAAATAACTTGCTCGTATATCGACAATTCGGCCCCCCCAAACAGTAAATGCTGGCTTCGCCCCTGGCCCTCCTTACGATCAATATTCAACAAAATATCCCTCCATGATCTGAACTCATCCTACAATCCGTTATTCAGTTTTCATTTATTATCATATATTCATTACTTTCGGTTTCCCGATCTGACTTGAGCGTCGGAGGGGTTTTCCGGGAAACCACCCCGGGGCAAGGCTAACGTTGTATTGTAGAATTTGAGGTCTCATCATCGGAAGGATCAAGCATATTAACAATCGTCTCCGATTACACCTATCTCCAGGTATTTTTAAGTGTCTTTTACACTTCCTCGTTTCATTACCGAAACAGTTTGGCACCGTCTGTGGGGATGACAAACATAAAAGCCATGTCTTCCCCAAACAAAAAACAATAGACATAGATCAACCCAAATTGCCTTATAAAGTTACGTCTGCTTAGAAAAATACATTCACCCAAATTTAATTAGGTCTCGTTTCTAATACCCCAAATCAATATGGTCTCATTATTCTAATTGGCCAATTTGGCAGTTTTTGCTATTTCTAGTATGGAACTGCCAATTAGTTTCAAACAAACCATCTTACTGTTTCTTCTTCCTTAAGAATTAGTACTTTCCAATTGAAAAAATAGAAAAAAAAGGATAACAAAATCAAACCAAAGGCACTCCATTACGTGAAAAACCTTCATGACAATTCACTATTCTCTACATCGGATCCCCGGAATACACCTACAATGACGACTGTATTGGCTGGATCCGGGTATGATCTGATAATAGTTCAAACCATCCACCCGTGATAGAACCATCTTAAGTGACTCGATATATGGAGAAAAATCGTCATGATCGCGTTCTAATGAAATTGCCAAGTGAAGAATATATTGTATTAATCTGATGATGATCATACGACTATTCTTGCTTTTATTCGTCAACGTATATCAGGTGTTTCGTATTCTTGGGTCGATTTGGATCGACACACATTTGAAGAATATTATATTATGTCTACGTGGGAATTCAATACTTCACCATTATTATTCTTATTATATTGGGTCTTACTTATACGTGGTTTTCCACGACGAATGTATAAAGTCATCCGAGCTTTCACCTTGTTTGAAAGTCATGTTATTATTGAAGTTCTACACCGTGGACTTTATTTATCATATTATGGAATCATCAAAGCTTTCACTTAGTTTGAAAGTCATATTATTATTTAAGTCCCAAAATGATTGATTTTGGGCGATATTTTCTTAATATCACTATCCATACTCTATTATGCTTAGTCATATCATCGGTCATAGTATCAGTGTTTTCAGTATTTTCAGCATTGTCAGTACTTTCAAATTGCGTTTTCATTTAATGTAAGCATTTACAGTCCATTATTTCCGATCAGTCAGTCTAAACATCAGACGTACTTGATGTTTCAACACTAACAGCTTGTCAGACGTACTTGGCAACCAATCAGTATTCAATATTCAGTATTCAGTATTCAGTATTAAATATTCAGTATTCAGTATTCGGTATTCATCAATGTTTAAAGGATTCACCTAGCTTGATTCCTTATCTAAGTCCCAAGTGATTGACGGCTGGGCAATGCGGACCTATGTCCGATCAATATTCAGCAAATACAAACCTATGTCCGATCTATATTCATCAAGGCGGACCTATGTCCGATCAATATTCATCTTCGAAGGATTCACTAGTATGATTCCTTATCAAGAAGTCCTAGGTCATTGACTGCTAGGTCAAATCGTCATTCAAGTGCAAATTCCGGATCATCATATGTTGCTATAAGTTTGTATCATCAAAAGTGGCCCAAAGGCCAAATATTTATTATTCATGGGGCTTCTATCAAGCATGGACTCATCGAGGCAAGAATTCAAATTTTATTTTATTTGGACCTTATTGTAAGGTTTCTTCCGAACATTTAAGGGGTTCGCATCACAGGTATATTTATTTTCCGCATAAAGACTGATGCCCTCGCTACATAAAATTACCTCCTCTATCAATCTTCATGCGTGGGGCTAATGTTACGGGGTCAAATAATAAACCTGTAATTTATTTAGTCAAATCATAACCGCCTAATAACTTCCCAAAATAGCTACCCACTAACCGACTATAACCTCTCCGAAAATAACCTCTTATACCATTGTAAATAGAGGTTACATACATTATTTGCATCGGACTAAGTTTTCATCTTCTTACCATACTCCATAAAAATAGACTGCCCTCCTTACGATCAATATTCAACAAAATATCACTCCATGATCTGAACTCATCCTACAATCCGTTATTCAGTTTTCATTAATTATCATATATTCATTACTTTCGGTTCCCGATCTGACTTGAGCGTCGGAGGGTTTTCCGGGAAACCACCCTCGGGCAAGGCTAACGTTGTATTGCAGGATTTGAGGTCTCATCATCGAAGGATCAAGCATATTAACAATCGTCCCCCATTACACCTATCTCCAGGTATTTTTAAGTGTCTTTTACACTTCCTCGTTTTATTACCGAAACAGATCAAAAAAATTCTACTCCCTCCGTCCGGATGAGTTAGTCGCATAGAGAAAATGGTGAGAATTAAAAACGTGGTAATAAATAAAGAGAGAATAAATTGTGTGGATGAAATTAAAAGAGAGTTACAATGTATGAATGAGATTAAAAAGAAGTGGTGGGCCATAATCCAAAAATTGAAATGCTGCAATTTAAGTGAGGCAGACGAAAATGAAAAATGTTGTAAATTATAAGAGAACTTTATCATTAATGATTTCATGATATAGGATTGATTTAGAATGTTTAAAATCGCTGCAACTCCAATTATTAGATGTATCATCCCAGTAGTATTTTCACACTAATGAACTATAACAATTTTTAGAAATTTTGTTCTCTATTATGTAACACTTTGCTATACATGATGATAGCATAAAAATAAGCTTATACTCCCTCCGTTCCAGTTTACTTGTCCCATTTCTTTTTTTGGCAATTCCTCATTAATTGTCTCATTTCCTTTTTTTGGCGATCCTTTTTTTTTTACCTAAATACCCCTACTTTTCCAATTCTCAATACTCCACTACCACCTTTACAATTAATTTAATCAATTAAAATACCCAACTACCACCTTTTCCAATGGTCCCCACCAGGGGCGGATCTACATTGATTCAATGCTGTCAACTGACAGCAATTGAATCAAGTAGAATCCATATTAATAAAATAACTAATAGCACAAATGGCTCAGTTGGTAAAAGTCCTGGTGTTAGGCAGCATAGGCCTGAGTTCAAGCCTCAACAAACACATTTTGTTAATTTTTTTTCAACCCTCAATCCTTTATTCATTACTGGGATTACTATTACTCGTTTCATTGTTTTCCATCCTGTACAATAATGTACACTTTTACCACCTGCGGCATTCATGGCTTCATCCAGTTAATGGCCCACCGAACTTGTTGCAGCCAGCCACCAAACTATTGAAGGGAATCAATCGTTGGTAGAGGATGATCAATGTGGAAAACAAAAAAAAAATTGTCATGTTGTTCTAGGTTGCTTACTTCAAAAATGAGATAATTAAATATATGAACCATTTTAAAATACAAGGTGAGAAAGAAAAAATACTTCATTTATCCACTTATTTTGTTGTGAAAATTCAATTGTTCAAACATGATTTTGTTTTCTTTTTCTTTATTGAGATTGATTTTTATAGGATTTTTTAAGCAAAATAATACTAGTGCTTTTATATTAATTGATGATGTTAGTATTTTTATTTAAATTAGATGATGGAAAGTGGAATGATTAAATAATAGTGAAACAATGTAATTTTAATAGTAGATGTTTTGTTTTTATATGTAGATTTTGAATAACGATTAACATTGGTTCGTCATTTAGTATATTGATTAGTTGGTTATTTGGAACGATAATGTTATAACTTATTTTGAATATAATTTTATTTCAAAATTTTCAAATGAATATATTATTTATTGTTTTCAAAACATCAAAATTCGTCGTGGACAATTGTCTTTATCAAACATTGAATACAACTTTTTTTCCTTGTTGAATATATTTTATATATTTAATTATCGACATCATATAAAATTTTCCTAGATCCGCCCCTGGTCCCCACTACTACCTTAAAATCCGTGTTTGGTCAAATGGGACTGTTAGAATATGGAGAATATTTACGTTATTCTCAGTATAATTGTAAATACAGTAGTTTACATATTAGGCGCGATTTACTTATGTTAAATCTAGTGTAGCTTGATGTATATATACCGATGTTTATATCAATGGAAAATAACACAGATTAAAACCCCAAAAACCTTGTTTATACTCGAAATCATGGTAACAGAGCAGCAACGATTCTGAATCGTTTTTGCTGTTTCATCACCTACCAAAGAACCTTACCTGTTAGAAAAAAACCAAACGGAAAACGGAAGGCTGTCAAGCCAAGAAAAACCAAACTAACTCCAAATTATCATAAAAACCAGTAACCTCTTCATTGTACCAAGAGTAGTACTTAGATCGAATCAAACACAAATCACCATTAACACCCGAAAAACACCCCACTCCAGCAACATTCAACCTTAATTTTAAAGGTTGTAAATCACCCAAAAACCTCAAAAACCACCGTGATAAACACCAGTGGCTGGTCGCCACCAGGATTCCAACATTAGAAATCGGCGGTTGACCTACCTACCCACCGGTGTCTTCCAGGGTGAGAGGGTACTAGAAGGAAGGAAAGGATCTAGTGCTCAGGAGGAGGCAGCCATGGAAACTGAAGTCAGAGAAGAAATGGTATTGAAAAGTACCACAAAAATGGAATAGAGAGAAAGCTTTTCTCCTAATGACGGCTACTATGGCAAGCAAATAGGGTTTGCAAAGGAGGGAACCCAAATGGGCCGGTCCTTTAATAAAAAAGAAGGGGGGGCCCACGTGTCATTTATCCTCATTTAATTTCTCACATGGCATGGCACGGCTTTAAATATTTTTCGAGGAGGTTGGATTTTCGATTTCGGGACCATAGACACTATGTCCTATGACCCTAATGATTTTGTTGACAGTACAAGGCCGTTAAAATATAATTAAAACTGCAAATGGTGATGAAATTAAAGTGGGAGGAGCTGGAGCTATTTGTTTTAATAGTCGACTCACTTTAAAAAACTGCTTATATGTCTCTGATTTGTCTCATAAATTGTTATCTGTGAGTCACCTCACGAAGGAGCTTAATTGCACTGTTCTTATGAAACCCGGTTGGTGTATTGTGCAGGATGCTCAGAAAGGAAGAACTATTGGGCGTGAAACTGAACGAGGTGGACTTTACTACTTCGAGGAGGAGACTCAAAGAGGCAACGCAGTTCTTGTTCGTGGGTCTGATGAAAAACAATTGTGGACTTGGCATCGTCGGCTTGGACATCCGTCGATAGGGTACTTAGAAATACTTTTTCCTACATTAGTTAGAAATAAATCCGAGTTCAAATGTGAAACCTGTATTTTGGCAAAGAGTCACAAACACTCTTATCATAGTAGTTCGAGTAAAACTGATGTTCCTTTTATGATTATCCACTCTGATATTTGGGGCCCTGCGCCTGTTGTTGGTATTCATGGTTATATGTATTATGTTATTTTTATTGATGATTGCACTTGCATGAGTTGGATATATTTTTTGAAACATAAATCTGAAGTGTATGAGGTGTTTGTTGATTTTTACCATATGATTTGTACCCAAATTTCAAGTCCAGCCTAAAATTCTCCGCTCTGACAATGGTAGAGAATTTGTGAACCATAACATGCAGATCTTCTTTACTAACAAAGGCCTTATTCACCAAACCTCATGCCTTGATACCCCTCAGCAAAATGGAGTTGCTGAAAGGAAAAACAGAACCCTTCTTGAGATAACTCGTGCTATCATGCTTGAATCTTGTGTCCCCACATACCTTTGGCCTGAAGCTATTGCCACCGCTATCTCATAAACCGCCTAGCCACAAAAAGCCTAGCTTACCACACACCCATTGACACCTTCCAAACATTCCACCCCCTACCTTTTTCCCATTCTTTACCACCCCGCATCTTTGGCTGTAGTGTCTTTATCCATCAACCCAAGCGAGTGCGTAATAAACTTGAACCAAGAGCCGACAAATGTGTTTTTGTGGGATACGGGAGAAACCAAAAGGGATATAGGTGCTATGATCCGTCTACTCGGAAGATACATACTACTATGGATTGTGATTTTATCGAGGGTGATTTTTACTATCACCATCCTCGATGTCAGGGGGAGAGGGTGAATGACGATCTCAGATGTTTAGTTGGTTCAGTCCCTATGTTTGAGTGAATTTATCGAGGGTGATTTTTACTATCACCATCCTCGATGTCAGGGGGAGAGGGTGAATGACGATCTCAGATGTTTAGTTGGTTCAGTCCCTATGTTTGAGTCAGAACCGGAAGATCAAGTAGGTACTGCTACTGAGTCATCTCCTCAAGTTGTTTAGTCACACTCCTCATTGCCACTCCCAGTCCTGACTGATCATTAGGTGAGTAGTTTGGATAATAGCATTGATATTAATGATAATGTTCCTATAGTTGAGATTGTTGATACTGGACATAGCATAGAAACTGTGTCCCAGGATGATACTCCAGATAGTAGGGAAAGTCCCTATGTTTTGCCTCCCCAGACTACTCGGGGTGCTCCACCGAAAAGGTATGACCCAGACTATAAGGCGAAACGATCGAGATATCCGGTCGAGAATCTTAGTGGAGGAAACTTGTCGCAAAGTGCTCTTGCCTTCAATACTGCTTTGTATGGTACCAAACTTCCTGCTACAGTTGAGGAGGCTCTTGCGACTGAACATTGGCGAAAGGCGATGGAAGAGGAAATCAGTGCTCTGAAAAGAATGGCACTTGGGAAAGATGCAGTTTTCCTGATAGAAAGAAGGTCGTAGGCTGCAAACGAGTATTCACAATTAAATATAGAGCAGATGGGACGATCGAGAGGTATAAAGCTCGACTCGTTGCGAAAGGCTATACTCAGACTTATGGGATTGACTATTCAGAGACCTTCTCCCCAGTGGCAAAATTAGATACTATTCGGGTTCTTTTCAACTTTGCTGCAATCCTAGGTTGGTCCCTTCACCAGTTGGATGTGAAGAACGTGTTTCTTCATGGGGAGTTACAGGAGGAAGTTTACATAGAAGCACCACCAGGGTTCACGTCTGAGTTCTCAAAACAGGAAGGCTGCAGACTGAGGAAAGCTCTTTAAGGGTTGAAACAGTCACCCAGAGCTTGGTTTGGGAGATTTACATCTGCTATAAGAAGATTTGGGTACAGACAAAGTCACTCAGATCACACCTTGTTCCTGAAGAAGCAAAGAGGGAAAATAACTTGTTTGATCATCTATGTTGACGATATGATAATTACAAGAGATGATAGAGTAAAGATCGAGAATCTCAAGCGGAAACTGTTCCAGGAGTTCGAAATGAAAGATTTGGGGATGCTGAAATACTTCTTAGGGATCGAGGTTCTAAGATCAAACAAAGGGATCTTCATCTCACAGAAGAAGTATGTGTTAGACTTGTTAGCTGAGACAGGGATGATGGACTGTAAACCTATTGAAACTCCGATGATGATGAACCATGGGTTACAGATCCTTGAAGGTGCAGAGTTATCAGATCGTATGCAGTACCAGAGGCTAGTATGGAAATTGATTTACCTAGCTCACACGAGACCAGATATTGCATATGCGGTAGGAGTTATGAGTCGGTTCATGCATAAGCCACAGGTGCAGCATGTGGAAGCAGTCATTCGTATACTGAGATACTTGAAAGGTACTTCTGGGAGAGGAGTCCTATATCAGAAACATGGGTACTTAGACCTATCTGCATACACCGATGCAGATTGGGCAGGAGTAGTGATGGCCACGGTCCGGGTTGGCCCGGAACCGAACCGGTCCCGAACCGCTGAAAACCAGAACCGGAACCGGAACGTCCGCGACAGGTTCCGAACCGGAACCGAACCGCGAAACCGTGGACCCGCCGGAAAAAAGTTGCTGGAACCGTGGAACCGTCGGAAAAGTTCGAAAAACCGGACCAAAGAACCGCGGGCCGGTTGGACCGGTCCGGACCGGTTGAACCGGCCCAACGGTCCAATGGAACCGGTTGGAACCGCAGAACCGGACCGGAACGGGTGAACCGGCCCAACGGTTCCATGGAACCGGAACCGGACCCGGACCCGGAACTGAAAAAACTGCATCAACTTCAAACGCTTGCCATTTCTTGCTCGGTTATCGGAATCGGACATATAATATACCGTTGGAAAGCCCTTGAAGTCTAGTTTCCAATGCCGCAAACCTTGTATTAATACGATATTCCTATCAAAAGTTATAGCCAAAAGAGTAGACATGTATCAAATTTCACCTTAATACTTTTGCATTAACCTACTCTTTTGCTTTTTTACTCTTTATGGCTTGACAAAATTGATAGCTTGATACGTTCTTTGAGCCTTGTAAACATGATTAGCACCAAAAACCCACAAAAATGACTCACATTACCATAATTCACCCATTTGGCTACAAATTGGACATGGAATACCGAAATGGAGTGAAACCACATAAAACAACCCTAAACCGCCTCAAAACATCGAAAATGAGCGCAAATAAGTTAATGATGAGTGCAAATAATTGCACTTATCATATGTTCACGAAACTAAGATTTTTTCATATGTTTATGAACCAAACGTTCACTTAGTAATAAGTGAATGTATTATTGTTTTTTATCATCTTCTTAGACATTCTCATGATGATAGTAACGTTTTTAAAGCCGATTCTTGCAGATATGATGGATAAGTGGAAAGCGTATTTCACTAATTTTCCTTATATTTATGGAATTGCGACAATTTTAGATCCGTGTTTTAGTACGGAAAACCTAAGTAAAATAATAGGATTTTAGTACCAAGCATTAGATCGCCCGTCTAGTGATGTACATTAATTGTGTAGGAAATTGTAAAAAACTTTTAGCGGACCTTTATGACCATTATTCTAGTATATATAACCCGAGTCGCGATACGTCTAGGCGTGCTAGCGTCTCGGCACGTCCCGATTATTATAATCCCGTAATCGCTAACATAATAAGTCGAGATGATACTTTTCTAGTCATCTTCTTCCTCCTCCTCCGCTTCATATTTAGAATTAGATAATTATCTTAAAAATCACTTTGAAATCGACCAAAGTAATTATAATATTTGATTTATGTCTTTATCGTTGATTCTTTCGGGATACGTAGGCAGCTTAGTATTCCTTCGGGATACTAGGTTCAAGTCCATTCTCTCCCCCTTTTTTTTATGATCTTTATCGTTGATTCGTTTCTTATTGATTTATTTTTTTCGTTCTTTTTAGTAAATATTTTAATAACGATGACAACCAATGCATTTCGCTAATAATCAAGTAATCGACGAAGGTACGTCCGCATTATTATAGTATTTTTTTATTAAAAATAAAGGAAAAATAAAAATGGAACCGATGGTCCGACCCACCCGGCCCGGGAATTGGGACCGCCGGAACCGTCTCATGAACCGCCAAGGAACCGGTTGGAACCGGCCGGAACCGGAACCGGAACCGGAAAAGTCTGGGTCAGGTTCCAAATGGAACCGGAACCGGGTGGAACCGGAACCGGTTGGAACCGGAACGGAACCGGCCCAACCCGGACCGCGGCCATCACTAGGCAGGAGACAGGGATGACAGAAAGTCGACTTCTGGATATTTCACACTTGTTGGTGGTAACTTAGTAACCTGGAGGAGTAAGAAACAGAAAGTGGTGGCTCTATCAAGTGCAGAGGCTGAATTCAGGGGAGTTGCAAAAGGGATTCAAGAGGTCTTATGGCTCAGGAAGTTGTTAACTGATCTTGGCTTCCCTCCTAAAGGAAGCTGTGAGTTGTATTGTGATAATCGGGCTGCGATCAATATCTCGGAAAATCCGGTTCAACACGACAGAACAAAACATGTAGAGGTGGATAGACATTTCATAAAGGAGAAGCTCGAAGCAGACATAATCAAGCTACCTCGTGTCAAGTCAGAAGTCCATTTATCTTATCTTTTAATTTGATTCACACATTTATATCACATCACTATAAAGTACACTTGAAAACACTAAACTTGTAATTATAGCAATATCATAAGGCAGAGGGCTTTATACTTTTTAGCTACGTAGAGATACAAGTTATTAAAAATATAGTTAAAATTTGTTAATATCTTGTGTTGGAAATATAGGCCTTTTAAAGGTCATCTCAAAGTCTTGTTATGGTTATTACCAACACACATAAGTGAATAATATGTATAACATTTGTATAACATTTGTATATAAGAAATGTGTTTAGAGTTGTGTTTAACATGTATTTTAATATAGAAAGGTATGGTGTGACACGAATTTGTCGTTGCATCAAGAAAGTTATTTCCCGACTATCCCAATTGTAAATAGATGGGACTTTCCCAAGGTCAACACACCCACCAATAGCAATGTACACTCACTACTAAAGGTGTGGAGCAAATACCACTCTTGCACAAGTAAATAGAAAATGAAGAGAATATAAAACTCAAAAATGTGTACATCCAAAAGATTAAGAAAGACCTATTTATAGGTCAATCCCAACAACTATATTTCCACCCTCATAAACCATAGTCAAAGCACTTTAATATGATTAAAATCATTCCATGAATGAGAATAATTGTAAATGGATTAAGGAATAATGACACACAATTAAAGCTCCAATGGTGACTATGAGGACACCTATCCTTTAAAGGTCCATTTATCCAACATCTTGATGTTTCAAGATGTAATTTATTGAGGGTTAATTACAAGTTAAAATTATTAGAGAAAACATGAGAAACATACCTGGTCATTTGAGTCGATACCAAACATGATGCTTTGAATTTGATCCAATAGTCAAGTAGAGCCATCTCCGACATTTCAAAGCCCTGAGCAACATATAAATTATGGGCCCCTAAAAACTAAAAATTATGTTCTATTACATTTTAGTATTTGTAAATTTGTTTAATAATATATTTAAATATTTCTAATTTTTATAATTATATGCAACCAATATCTCTTTCTAATAATATTCATTGCTTCTTATTTAATATTTCGTCAGTCAATAAGAAATAATAATAATCATCATCATGTTAAATCAATTGTAATCGTTAGTTTTTCTATTTTCAATCCTCTTGAATATTTGGTATTACTCTAACTAATATTTTATGGAAAAAAAATATGAGGCCCTCTATACATCGGGGCCCTTAGCAATAGCTCATGGTGCTCCCCCTATTGAGCCGGCCCTGTAGTCAAGATGATTACAACTATTCCATTGTACAAAATTAAGGTTCTATACTCCCTCCTATGCACCTCAAATGTCCCATTTGACTTTTTACGGTTTTTAAGGTGAGTGAAAATGGGACCCTTTGAGTAGGATAGAGAGTGATATAATGGGTTTTTAATGAAAAGATTAGGGATTTAATGATTCCCTTCATTTTTGAATATTTTTGATGGTATAAGTAAATGTTCAATATTTTTGTCCTTCAAAAGTGGATACATATTTTTATAATAGCCGAAAATTACATAGTTCAATATTTTAGAGCCGAAGGACTCTTATGACCGCCCTCTCCTTCTGGGTATGAGACCCCGTCGACCTTCCTTCCCCGGACCCTGACCATAGAGTATCTATGTGTGGGAATACTGGGTATGATGATGATGATGATGATGATGATGATGATGATGATGAGTTACTTAAATTAGAGTACATTACATAAGTGGAAAAATAAAATTACATAGAGAAAACTACTTAATCTCATCAAGCCTCCTTAAATCTAGCTTCAACGGCCTCGGTGTAGTTCAAATCTTTCTTGATCATGTGGGTGCGGATTTTTTCCGATCGTCGACTTCAGATTGTCCACGTTATAAAAAAACGATGCGTTAAATTTCTCAAAAATGCCATCGTATGTTAAACAACCAAATTTCATTATTTAAAAAAAATCCATCATCATTGTACAATCCCATTAAAAACCAAATAAACCAAATTCATTGTCCAAAAAAAAAAAACAAATCAGAAAGCACAGACGACTGGAACAGAAAGGGAGCCAAAAACCAAACTTAATTGTAAAATGAAAAATGAGGCGCCAATATCAAATGCTGAAAAGAACAGAAGGGAGCCCATATGAATGGCGCCAATAGTCAACATATTTCACCAATAAACAGCATTAAATAGACCAGCAACAAACAACATTTAATACACCAAAAAAACCCAAAAATGGCAGGAACAAAAAATTTATCCAGTCAACAAAAAACACAAATCATGCAACGTTTGTTGAGCAAATTAAACAAAAAGGGAAAACCGATGCTAGGTACAATTAACGATCTTGCAACTAAGTACCAAGTAAGCAGGAAGACAATCACAAGACTTTGGCAGGAGGTTCAAAAAAAAATGGAGAACAACAACACAGCAATTAACTTGAACAAAAAGCGGGTTGGGGACAAGCACCAAACAAAATCCAATTTGATGATGAGATATTCAAGTCAATCAAGTTTGAGCTTAAGGGAACTCAACACTCTATAGCAAAGCAAATGGAAGTGTCACAGTCAACTGTGTGTAGGTGGAAGAAGGATAGGATAATTAGAAAGCACACAAACGCAATCAAACCGACTCTCAATGACAACAACAAATTACACAAGTTAAGCTTTGCATTATCTAAGTTGAAATACAATTAAAACAATGATTCATTCCAATTTAAACCACACACGAACATAGTTCACATTGATGAGAAGCACTTTTATTTAACACGAGAATCACAGACCTATTACCTAGCACCAGGTGAGATTGAACCACATCGGGAATGTCAATCAAAAAGATTCATCCCAAAGATTATGTTTATGTGTGCAGTTGCAAACCGTATTTATTTATCTAATGGTGATGTATTTTTCGATGGAAAGATAGGAATATGGCCTTTTATTACTCACGAACCTGCGAAAAGAAGTTCAAAGAACAGAAAGAGGGGGGAAATTGGAGACCAAACCAGTGCAATCAATCACTAAAGAGCACATGAGAGATATGCTTATCACTAATGTCCTACTCACAATAAGAGCAAAGTGGCCACACAGAATGTCGAAGCACATTTTTATCCAACAAGATAATGCAAAGCCACACATAGCACACAGTGATAGTGAATTCATGGAGGAAGCAATGAAAGACGATTTTTTTATACAACTTGTACACCCACCCAATTCACCTAACATGAATGTACTAGACCTAGGTTTTTTTAGGTCAATTCAGGCTTTGCAATATCAAAATGCAGCCTATAATGTACCCCAATTACTAAGTGTTGTGAACAATGCATTTGAAAATTTAAGTCACAAGTGTTTGCGATTTGTCTTCATTACACTGTAAGCTTGCATGATTGAAACAATGAAAAAACAAGGGGGTATAGATTATCATATCCCACACATTAATAAGACAAAGGCTGCTAGGGAGGGCACATTGCCAGACAACCTCAGTGCAGACAAACAGTTTGTGTTGGACTCTTTGCATCATTTGTTCACAAGAATAACTCCACAAACCAAGACCCAATTAGTGGACATGATAGGGTATTAAGGGGTCTTGATGAAGCTCAGCAGCAAGAAGACCAGCAAGAACAAATGGAACAATAAAGAGCATCAACAAGCCAACAGCAACAACAAAATGCACCAATACATAGCTTCATCAAGCCAACTGCAAGAACAACAGCAAGACCAACAAAACACAACCTCAACAAGCCAACAACAACAACAACAGCCAGACCAAGTGCAACCATGATGGTGATAACAGAACAACCAACAGCAACAATACAGAGACTCAAAGAACACTAAACATATATTTTGGGACACGAAGGAATAATCCACAGCAATCATAGAAAATGCAAACCAACAATCCTCTTATCATTTCAACACAAGAAGCCATGTAGATTTTGGACAACTTTTTGGAGATCTCAAAATGAAATGTTTCACAACTAAACAAGTGTAAAAATTTTGTTGTTGTTTAAATTGAAATATTTGTACTCATGGTTAAAATAATGAAAATGTTGGTTGTTTATTTTATAAACTCTCAGAGTAGTAAACAATTGCAAATCATTGAGCAAAAAATGAACATCTTTGCGCTTTAGTTTTGGGAAAACATTCCAAACTCTAATTTTCAGTTTATTTTTTTTTCAGTGGCAATTTTAAATGCTCTCAAAAAAATCATTGAGCATAAGAGAAAAAAAGCATCGAAAAAACCCTAAATCAATGAAACATCATCATCAGCCAGAACACACCCACAAAAACATAAACATACTCGAAAATGGCCCAAGTTTATCAAGCCAATCTTCATCCTCGCAGTCAGTATTAGAGAAAATAGCATCAACAGAAGTATACTCTCGATCTGGGTTAAGATCAGGCTCTGGAGTGTAGATGGGCTTGCTAGAATAATAAATATTCTCAAAGAATATTTTGCATATATTATTTATTTCGTGTATCTTTATATGTTAGAATATAATATTAGGAATATATTGTAATCATTTAGTTTCCTAAAATCATAGATTAATCTTGTATATATTCTTATGATGATAATGAGAAGGCATCTAATCTTTCTCCCAAATCACTTCTTATATGGTATCAGTTGCTAGATTGCTTTCCGCACCTTTCTTTCTCCTCTAAAACATTTTTTTCTTAACCTTCCTTCATGGCTTCATCTCCCAAATATCATCCCGCTACTTTCGTCTTGAATAATTTCTCGCAAAATTCAAATTTTTCTGATAATTTTGAGCCCCACAATTATAATAATTTTCGTGGCAATTTCCGTCCACCACGTCAAGGTGGCCGGCACCACCATAGCCGCCACCGTGGCCAGCTGTATTATGATCAAGCTTTGCATACTTTTCCCTTGACTTTTCCGGATGAGGAATATTATATGGACACCGGTGTTACATCTCATATGACCCACTCTAAAGGTACTCTCTTGAATTACTTTCATTTAAAGTCATTTAATTCTCATTCTATTATTGTTGGTAATGGTGCTAAGCTTCCCGTAAAAGGTCATGGTCATGTATCTATCCCTTCCCCATCCCAACCTTTAGTCTTAAAAAATGTTCTCCATTCTCCCACACTCATTAAAAATCTTATTTCTGTCCGAAAATTTACTCGCGATAATAATGTTTCCATTGAGTTTGATCCTTCCGGTTTTTCCGTGAAGGAATTGGACACAAAGAATATAATCATGCGGTCTAATAGCACTTGCGATCTCTATCCTTTCCACTTGACACATGGAGCTACCTTTTTATCTTCCTCTGCTTTTTCGGCTTTATCCTCTAGTACTTGGCATTCTCGTTTGGGTCATACGGCACTAGTGGAAAAAACCTTAAGGGCTGCGGTTTTTTAGCCATTATGGGCTGCGTATTCTGACCCCAGCCATTATTGTAGCAGCCCTTAGTATTAGATAAGGGCTGCGGTCAAAATACGCAGCCCAAAAAAGACTAAAGGGCTGCGGACAGGTCAAAAAACCGCAGCCCTTAAGTGCATTAGGCATTGATATGAAGCCACTTAAGGGCTGCGGACATGGGCCAAAAACCGCAGCCCTTTAGTTAATTTAGAAAATAAAAAAAAAAAATTCAAATCCAGAACAAGAACATCAATAACAAACAAATCGTCATCTTCGAAATTACATACATAAATTCTTCGAAATAAACATCAATAAAATCTAAAAAACTCAGAAATGTAGATCTGAACAAATTACCTTCGAAATAAACATCAATAACAAACAAAAAAATCTCAGAAATTATCTTATATTGAACATCAAACATCAAACAAACCTTCGATCTGAACAAAAAATTCTAAAAAATCGTCATCTTCCAAAACGAATTGTAGATCTGAACAAAAAAATCTAAAAAACTTAAATCGAAATTACATACATAAATTCTTCATCTTCATTACAAAAAAATCTAAAAAACTTAAATGGAAATTACAAAAAATCTAAAAAACAGAAATTACAAAAAAATCTAAAAAGCTTAAATCGAAATTACAAACAAACCTTCGATCTGAACATCTTCATTACAGATCGAGGAAGAGATCAAAAATTCTTCATCTTCCAGTTTAGGGTTTCAAAGTTAGAGGCGCCGTTTTGAGAGGAGAAATCAGTAGAAAAGCAGTAGAACATCTTCATTACAGATCGAGATTAAAAGAACAACTTCCACAAAAAACTTCATGATCGAGATTAATGTTTTTGAAGAATAGTAATAGTTTGAGAGAAGTTAGGAAGAATAATAGGCGGAGAAGATTTGAGAGAAGAATAATTTAGCCATCTTCAAAGAGGCGCCGTTTTGAGAGGAGAAGGATTTGAGAGAAGGTTTTTAAGAATCTGAAGCTAGGGTTTCAAAGCTAGGATTTGAGAGAAGGTTTTTAAGAATAGGCGGAGAAGATTTGAGGACCAACTAGCTAGGGTTTCAAAGTTAGGCGGAATTTATGCTAGGGTTTCGAAATTCCTTAGGCCTGGACCCATTATTTGCTGCGGACCAACTAAAAAACCGCAGCCCTTTAATTTTTTTTTTTATATTTTGGACTATGGGCTGCGGACATCCTATAAAACCGCAGCCCTTTTGAATTTTTTTTTTTAATTTTATCATTAGCTGCGTACACCTTTAAACCGCAGCCAATAAATCGCAGCCAATAAGCTTTTTTCCACTAGTGCGGGAAACACTATCTTAGATTTTTTGTCTTCTTCTAAGTCTATTGAATGTAATAAACATCCATCTTTTTTTGTCAATCGTGCCCTCTAGGCAAACATGTTAGTCTTCCCTTTTATAATTCTACATCGACATGTACTCGTCCTTTTGAAATAATACATAGTGATATATGGACATCTCCTGTTTCAAGCCCATCCGGGTACAAATATTATGTGTTATTTCTTGATCATTTCACTAATTATTTGTGGACATTTCCTTTATTTCGCAAATCTCAAGTATATGATATATTTGTTAATTTTCATTCTTATGTTCGCACGCAATTTGAGCTCCATATAAAATCTTTCCAATGCGATCACGGGGGTGAATTTGACAATACCAATTTTCACCAATTTTGTGCGAGTCGGGGTATTATTCTTCGTTTTTCTTGTCCACAAACATCCTCCCAAAATGGAAAATCCGAAAGAAAAATTCGATCTACCAATAATATTATTCGGACTTTATTATGTCATGCTTCTCTTCCCCCATATTTTTGGCCTCACGCCTTAAATACCGCCACATATCTTCTCAATATTCTTCCATCCAAATTACTTGGCCATCTTACTCCCACTCATTTACTTTATCATAAATCTCCTACTTATTCACATCTTCGGGTTTTTGGGTGCTTATGTTTTTCTCTCATTCCTTCCACCAAAATTCACAAACTTCAACCCCGCTCCTCTCCATGTGTCTTCTTGGGATATCCGTCATCACATCGAGGTTATAAGTGCTATGACATCGCATCGAGTAAAATAATAATTTCGCGACACGTTATTTTTGATGAGTCCTCTTTTCCTTTTGCAAACCGTTCCAAACTTACTCCTCACGAGTATGATTTTTTGGACAATAATTCAATAAATCCCCTCCTTCGGCCCATATTCTTCAGCCCAAACCAGGAGACACCAGCTCCTACTTCAATCCAGCCGGATGCATCCCCAAATGGGCCTAGTCCAGACCTTCCTCCCTCCCCTCAATGTTCCATTATTACTCCAGCAACTGGGCCCAGCCCAGTACCCTCTTCATCCACTATTTTATCACATCCTCCTCCCAAAATAATCACCCGCAGTCAAAATGGCATATTTAAACCTAATCCCAAATATACCTCTCATGCTCTATCTGTTTCTTTTTCTCCCGTTCCCAAAAATCCCATAGATGCATTACGTGACCCGAATTGGAAGCAAGCCATGCAAGAAGAATTTGATGCTTTAATTGAAAATAATACTTGGGAACTAGTACCTAGACCATCTGATGCTAATATTATTCGTTCATTGTGGATTTTTCGCTTGAAAACTAAGTCGGATGGATCTTTTGAGCGCTATAAGGCGCGTCTAGTTGGTGATGATAAGACTCAACGTGCGGGCATTGATTGTGATGAGACTTTTAGTCCTGTTGTCAAACCTACTACTATTCGTATTGTTTTGAGTATTGTTGTTTCCAAGTCTTGGTCTATTCATCAGTTAGATGTTAAAAATGCATTTCTTCATGGTAATTTGAATGAGACTGTTTATATGCATCAGCCCATGGGCTTTCGTGATCCTCGGTATCCTCACCATGTTTGTCTTCTTCGCAAGTCGTTATATGGCTTGAAGCAGGCTCCTAGGGCTTGGTATCAACGTTTTGCTGATTTTGTTACTTCCATTGGTTTTCGTAATAGCATATCTGATCAGTCCTTGTTTATTTATTGTCATGGGTCCGAGATTGCTTATCTTCTTTTGTATGTTGATGATATTATTCAAACTGCTTCCTCTGATCGTCTCCGACAGTCTATTATGGCAAAGTTGAGTTCTGAATTTGCCATGAAGGACTTAGGTCCTCTGAGTTATTTCTTGGGCATTGTTGTTACTTGTACTTTTGCAGGTTTATTTCTTTCTCAACAAAAGTATGCTACTGAGATTCTTGAGAAAGCAAGCATGTCTCAATGCAACCCCGTCTCTACTCCGGTTTCTACTACCAGCAAACTCCGTGCTGATGCTGGTTCTTCTTGTTGTAATCCAACTCTGTATCGTAGTTTGGCTGGTGCTTTGCAGTATCTCACTTTCACTCGGCCTGATATTTCTTATGCCGTTCAACAGATATGTCTCTTTATGCATGATCCTCGGGTTGAACATATGGCTGCTCTTCATCGTATTTTTCGTTACATCAAGGGTACACTTTCTCATGGTTTGCAATTGTATAAATCCTCTATCTCTTCTCTTATTTCTTATACTGATGCTGATTGGGGCGGTTATCCTGATACTCGCCGCTCTACTTCTGGTTATTGTGTTTTCTTGGGTGATAATCTTGTCTCTTGGTCTGCTAAGCGCCAACCCACTGTTTCTAAATCCAGTGCCGAAGCAGAATATTGTGGTGTTGCTAATGTGGTTTCTGAAACATGCTGGATTCATAATTTACTTCTTGAGCTCTGTTGTGCTATTACTACTACTACTCTTGTTTATTGTGATAATGTTAGTGTTGTTTATTTATCGTGTAACCCAGTTCATCATCAGCGCACTAAACATATTGAGATAGACATTCATTTTGTTCGTGAACGAGTCAAACGGGGTGATATTCGTGTTCTTCATTTTCCCTCCCGTTTTCAGATAGCTGATATTTTAACCAAAGGTCTTCCGCAAATTCTCTTTGAAGATTTTCGATCCAGTCTCAGCGTTCGTCAACCTCCCGATTCGACTGCGGGGGTGTGCTAGAATAATAAATATTCTCAAAGAATATTTCGCATATATTATTTATTTAGTGTATCTTTATATGTTAGAATATAATATTAGGAATATATTGTAATTATTTAGTTTCCTAAAATCATAGATTAATCTTGTATATATTCTTATTCTCTACCCCACTTAGGATCTGTCTCAACTGAAGAGTAATCTTCATCATGAGTCAAATAAATCATCAACATAATACTTAGGGTTTGAGAGAGGAGATTTGGGGATTTTGAGAGGGGAAACATCAGGTGAGGAGAAGTTAATTTCAGGTGAATCAATGGAGGTTTAGGGTTCTTCAGGGGTGAGACTTTGGAAGGTGTAGGGTTGACGTCCATGGTGAAGAAGGAAGGTCAAACCCAGAAATACGGAGAAGAAGACGAAGAGAAGGAAACTCAGATCTAGGGTTTCATGAACAATGGAGGAGGTTCTAGAATGAATTAGAAGAGGAAGAGATGGGTTTTTAATCTGGGATGGGTAGGGGTGAGATATAAATTGAAGGGAGTGATAAAATGGTGTAAGATTAGGATAGTTAATTTGATTGTTTATAGAGATAATAGAATAAATTAGATGAATTTATTAAGGTTAAAAAAGTAAATAGGCAAGGTAAATAAGGGTATAAGGGTAAAAAAAACCATGCCAAAAATGAAAATGAGACATTTAGGGTGACTTGACCCAAAATGGAAATGGGACATTTAAGCTGAATAGGAGGGAATATAATTTTTACTTTTCTTTGATTTATTACTACATAATATGTTTTTTCTTCAAATATACTTTGATTTAAAATTATTTGTTTAATTAAAATTTTAAATTCACTGGTTGAACTTAAATTTACCTAAAACGATCAAGATTTACTTAAAATCAATGTGATTTGAATCAGGCCAACTCAAAAGTAAATATACACCATCTGAATCTAAGAGTCAAGCTTACCAAGTCTACATAGCATAATATCATGATCCAAACTTAAGAATATTGGTTATACACTACTTCCTTCGTTTGTTAATGATCTTCCTGAATATTCTATTTTGGAGAAAGAAATTTGATTAAGATTTTTAAGATATATATAAATTATGCAATATATTTATGTAAGATCTCGTTAGATTCGTCTTAATGTACATATGCACTTTTGACGTAATAATCCATTCATCGATCACATACTCCCTTTTGGCCTTTTCCTTCAATGGATTAGGAAAGAACTAGCATATTATTAATTTCCAAGTTGATAATCTATCTGCAATTATCTTAATGAATGAGTTTTTAACGTTTTTCATTTAAGATTATTTAATAAATGTATCTTATTTCATTGTAGGACAAAATTTCATTACTTGTACTCTTTATATTCTCTTTTCTATTTCTAAATATTCCGCTACTTTAAACCAGTAAATCTAACTTTTAATCTCCAAGCTATATATAGGCAAATAGGGCTATTCATAGGAATTAGACAAGTAATGCATAAGATTTATCAAAATAAGGTTAACATGGTCAACTTTATAATTCATAAAATATATGGTCAACCTACTCTATTATGATTATGACTAGTGATTTGTTGTCAAAGCACATAAAATCATATATGCATTACCCAATCCATTGATTCACATAGAATTTTTATACTATAAACTAACATTTTCATCATCTAAACCATTACTTATAAAACCTTCTTAAATACTTAAATTAATTTATAACCAAAAGAAACTACTTCTTAGCTATGTAATTATATATATGTAACAACTCCACCATAATGATCATTATGTCCTTCCTTTCCTTTAATTTGGTGTGTGTATATATATATATATATATATCATTCAATATAAACCATGCATCTTCACAATTAAAGCTTTGTTTCTTAGTTAATCATCAATTTGATTAATTACAACCAAAGCAAGCTAGAAAAGAAATGGCTAAGAGTGGAGATCAGCACCAACAATACTCGAGTATGGAGGTAGAAGGAGAGAGCAGTGGAACCCGCAATGCGAAGGGAAAAACTCCGATCATGGAAGCTCCATTGATCGGAAAAAGTGGGACCCATGATGGTGGTGCCGGGGTGAAAAGAGGGGTTGGGATAATAGACTTTGTAGTAAGATTATTGGCTTTAGCAGCTGCTCTTGCTGCTACAATTGCAATGGGTACTACTGATCAAACTCTTCCGTTTTTCACCCAATTTTTCCAGTTTCGTGCTCGTTATTATGATCTCCCTTCCTTCACGTAAGTGTTGTTTTTAACAATAACAGTGTCAGAGCCTTAATCCCATCAGATTGGGGTCGACAAAACGAGTTTTTTTTTTACATAATGTTTTGGATGATTGCAGGTATTTTGTGATAGCAAATGCAATAATAGCAGCATATCTTGTGCTGTCAATGCCTTTCTCCATTGTGACAATTGTTAGGCCACTTGCCAAGGCACCAAGGCTTATTCTAATTATCTTTGACACTGTAAGTAAATTAATTCAAATTTTTCTTTCTTATAAGTAATAATCTAGGCTCGGCCCATTGCACAGGTCTAATTATAATATTATGCAGATTGCGCTGACGTTGACAGTGTCAGCGGCGGGGGCAGCAGCAGCTATAGTGTACCTGGCTCACAAAGGCAACACAAACACAAATTGGATTGCAATTTGCCAACAATTTGACAATTTTTGCCAAAGATCAAGTGGATCTGTTGTGGCTTCATTCATTGCCGCAGTTTTGTTCATATTACTTGTTATTCTTTCTACTGTGGCCCTCAAATCTCATTAATTAAGGATTTTTAAACTTGGAATTTGTGTTTTGTAATTATTGTCTTTAGAGTTTTTAATGAGTGTAAACTTGTATATTAATGGGGGGATTTCAAGGTTTTAATTGTATGAATCAATCATGATGTTCTGCTTTGTTATTATACTCCTATGTTTTAGTAGATGAATGAATCAATATTGAGTTACTGTTTTACTACAACTTTTTCAATTATATCCTTATTTTTTCGGATTTTCTTTTAATTTTGGATAAAGATCGAAAAAATTCTATGTCTAAGTGATTCAATTTCAAATATCAATTGAAAAACTTTAACTTTAATGATTTCATAATATAGTATTAATTTAGTATGTTTAAAGTCACTGCAACTCCAATTATTTGATGTATCATCCCAGTAGTATTTTCACACTAATGAACTATAAAGCAAATTCTAGAAATTTTGTTCTCTATTATGTAACACGTTGCTATATATGATGATAGCATAAAAATAAGCTTATATGTTTTAACTGATAAAATTTAGGTCATAACATTTGAAGCATAATAAATGCATTCTACAATTTCTTTTTTAGAAGTTCATGCACAATATCTAATTGGTTTCAAATTAGATGTTTCAAATCGATTCAAATTCATGTCTTTTGTCCATAATGATTTTTATAGTTTTAAATGCAATTTAAAGTTACATCAAAGCCAAATTTAATTATAAGTTCAGGTAGAAATCATCATCATATCTATTTTAAACATCTCCAAATCCGTCCCATAGAATAAATACAATTGTATTTTCAACCAAAATTCACATTCTTTCTTTAATCTCATCTACATATTTATCTTATCTTTCAATTTAATTCACACATTTATCTTATCTTTTAATTTGGTTCACACATTTATATCACATCACCATAAAGTACACTTGAAAACACTAAACTTGTAATTATAGCAATATCATAAGGCAGAGGGCTTTATACCTTTTAGCTACGTAGAGCTACAAGTTATTACAAATTATAAGGAACAACTCTCATGTTACTACTATGAGGTTGCTAAATCAAACCTTCAAAATAAAAATCACGTACTGACATCAAAATAATGAAATATTATTATATCATTACAATACAAGAATCGCACCTTCAGTCAGGACTACAAACCTTGGAAACTCCAGATAACCTGCAAAAATTTTACAGATTATGACTGGTCGAGGTTGTGGCCGATAAACATCACAAGAGGAAAACCTTAAAGACAATGCCAAAACCCTTAATCCCTGCGGCAAAATAATTAGAAAAAAAAGGGGGCAGCTGAATAACAAACAAGCATAAAATTACCAGTTCACAACCCCCATAAACTACTAGACATGCCTAAATAAACAGAGGTGAGCAAACAGAAAAATGGCAGGCACCCCAACTATACTGTTAATGTGTATACATTGACAAAATCTCATTTATGTACTGTTTTCTAAAACTCACAACAGAGGCGAGGCACCGAAGGACACAAACAATAGAAACCAACTCCATACGAGAAAATTTGAAGATGTTAAAGGCTTGACAATGGTTGTACTTTGTGAACTTGTGGTCAACGAGAGCAGATTCCTCGACATCAGAAAACCAATCTTCCACATACACACTACGCGAAAGAATGATACAGCTAACACAATCCAATCTAGATATTTGCCGATGCCCTCCGAGTTCTATACTCACTGAAGCATCTGCATTGCTACGTGAGAGGCTTGCTTTGACTGATGAACTGCAATAGCAACTTACAGACATAAGCAGAGCATTCTCGAGAGTTGCAAGAATCTGCCCATGCAATAAAAACTCGATCCCCAAAAATACCCTAATTGTAAATTTTTACAGGCTTCTCGTATGTATGACGATTCTGCAATAAAAAAAAACAGAAAATAAATCAGTAGGCAACATTTTTCAAGTTGCTTAAGCACTTTAGAGCCTTGCATATACCTGGCACTTGCAACATTAAGTAAAATTACTAACTTCAACACAACCACAGTTGACATAATTGTGTTCATTGATCACATAATAAAAAGGAAAATTTACTTATGAAACTCTCACCTTTACGTGGTCATCTTTTAAATGTCTCATCTTTGAGTTTTCTTTCAAAAATATCACATTTACATCACATCTTTAGAACTTACAAATTATAAAGTTACCTCTTTTTAAAAAAAGGCACGTGTCACGTTCTAGATCATTTATATTTTTATTTAAAAAAAAAACTAAAACAAAAAAGAAATAAAGAAATAATACTCGCCCCTCCCCCACCCCATCCATCCTAGCACCATCCTGCTTCCTTCAAAACACGTCCCCAACCACCCCCTTCCCAGAATTTATAGCTATATTTGGTCTCGATAATTTCTTTTCTTATTTGTACAAAACTTGCTGTTTCACATTTCCATGTACATTGCTTTTATGTGTTTGAGCATCACATACAACCAAAATACTAGAATTTAGAAATGAATACTATTGTGATTAAGCATCACATTCAGCCAAAAATCATTCACGAGTCAGGTACAATATATAAGTTGTTTATAAGACCATGTAAAACATCTGATAGATTGAAGTAATGCTAGAACATTGTATCATAATATGTTCAAATAGATCAACAGACCTCACCACAAAAATGCATAACCAAACAAAATGAGCCAACAAAAATGCAATATAAATTCAGGTTCCTTCACCAAACTAGAGAGGGCCTACATTGTTGATGACTTTGTTTCTAAACTGATCCATATTCACAAGCACTCTCATAGACCAAGTGAATATAAACAGATGTTACCTGATTTGTTGTATATGTTCTTTTAGGAGCAGTGTCAGCATGTTCTAATCCAAGATACTGTTCCCAAGCACCATAAACATCCCTTCTCTGTATAGCAGAAGAAATGACAGATTCAATATACTGTGACAAAATGGAAAATAGTTTAATAAAGCAAAGATTAGGGAAATAAGAACCTGAAAGCGATTCGACACAACATCAGTGTCTTGAAGGTATTCTGGACGACCTAGCGAAAGGAAAGCAAACTTCCACTGGCCAAATAGAAAAAAGACCGAAATTATAAGCGACGGCAAAACGATACATTAAGGAATTCAATTTGGATATATTAACACGAAAAGGAATCAAGTAAACAAAAAAATAAGCACACCTTGGAAAATTCTTCATCTGGAACCTGTAATTTCTTTTGTATCCTCACCTTGACCTCAGCCAAGGTTTCTCCTTCATGAATCACTAAGAAAAAAGGCTCACCAAAATTCTGAATTGACTGCGCAGAGAGCAACACTTAGGGTAAATTGAAAGATCCAACATCAGAAGAACCAGAATACTTTACATGATGAAAAGTTGATAATCGGGGGTGGGAGTCGGTTTGTGCAAGTGGAATTTAAGATGGCAGAAGTTTCACATGTAAGGCACCTACCATTTGGTTCTGAGCTGTCTCCTTCGTGAAATGGTAGACATGAATAAGCCGGTCATGAGACCCCAAGTTCTTTTCTTCTTCAGGAATCTAAAAAATTATATGACCAAAAACTATCAGCATAATTAGATAGGCCACATGCATTTGACAACACTGAGTTGCATTACAGCTACAACCAGTCTAGTCGAGTTGCAAAGACATTTGAAACATAAAAGAATATTTGGCTGAGATGGGTAATTCCACCATATGTAAACTTGTTACTCTTATTATATAATTTATCTTAACGGCACTTCTGCAAGATCACAATAAAAGTGTACATCAAGACAGTCAATTGGGAAAATGGCCAAGGTATTACCGAAAAACCACATAATTTATCTTAATGGCACTTGCGCAAGATCACAATATAATTGTACACAGACAGAGTCAGTTGGGAAAATGGCCAATGTATTACGAAAAAAAACTCACCTCTTCAGCTCGTAATGTCCAGTACTGATCATTTATGTTCTCAATCTTTTCACTGGGCGGGAATGTCTACAGAAGGAACACAAAAATTTAAAAGAAGGTTTTGACACATCACATCCACAATAACACAAAATTCTAAAAGTATTGACAATTTTATTTCCTTTGTCAAAGGAAAACTACAACTCTGTCTTTATATAGAACACTAAATCAATCAGATAACATGATAATGTATTACCTTATAGATCTTGTGATAAAATACTTCAAGCAACCTGAGCTCAGCATCGGGATGTGACAGTTCAACCTCAACCAAGGAAAGCAAAAAAGTTAAAAAAAAAATGACAAAGAAAACCAAGAAGCCTGGTGAAAAGATTAGAATATTAACAGGCTTAAAAATAATTCTTTGTCATCCCAACAATTATTTACACACACATGCATACAAAAATCTTAGAGAAGAAATAAAAATGGAATGCAAAGATGAAAATAAAAACAGGCATGATACTAGAAATACCTTAGTTTTCAGATCATTAAGAACATCCCCCACTGTACTCTGTTTAGGCAGTCTGATTGTGTGAATGGTAACCTGTTGACAAAGGAACAACCAAGTACTTTTACACAATGAAGCAAAAAGATACTAACAAAATAAATCTTCCCAGACTTACTTCATCTTTTGTCGCGTGATGGAAAGCAACTTTTAAGGTTTTCAATCCTTGTAAGACTGGCAACGTTATATCCAGAACTTCATAGTATAGTATGTCAGAAGTCTGCAAATAACAATGTTAGAAAAAGACCAAGTTGACGTTATAAGTTGAACTATATACCCAGAACATATACCCAATACCTGATTGTAGTGGACCAGCATATCTGACAAATGATCCACACCCCGATACTTTATAGGCTGGGGTTTTGGCTGCTGAGAATAACAGTTGTGAGAGGTAAGCCTAATTTTGGATGGATCATCCAATCCCAATTGACGAGCCACTCTTTCCACTACATCATCATAGGTATGAAGTCTTGATCTACAGCTCATCAAGAAAGCAAACAGGGTTAAAATTCACACGGAAAATACCCCTCAATCCCAAGCATACAAGCTAGGTATGCTTTCAAAATAACAGAAGATTTACTCACAACTCTAAGCAAAAATCATCTTCCTTCGGTCTCTCCAGTGATCTGAAATGGACAACCTGTAGAAATGTGAAAGCAATCAAGAGGATGTGCCAGAGAAGCAACTTTCTCCAAAATCAGCAAAAGTACAAAATTACAACACACACGGCACCGAAAAAACACTTCCTCCATTCACCAATGCCCCAACTCCCAAATGGCCCAAACATATAAAGACACAGCAGGAAGCCAACTAACTTTCCATTTTATTCACGCAACTAGTGTTACTAAAAGCCCTACTATTTTAGCTCCGTGACAATCCAGTAAGGCCAAAATGGCAGATCTAGGGGCTTCAATCGCTATGCTAGGTGTAATGGCCCTTTGACCACTAGCAGATGCAAGAAAATACCCCCACACCCCAGGGAAAATCACCCACTGACCAAAATAAGGATTCTATATATAGAAGTTACCCAGGATGGCCAACTCCCTCTATATGGACAAACTAAACCTCTTATGTGGAAAGTTGAGAACTTTCTGGAACATCCATACCAAAAAAAACTTAAACGCTGTTAGCCTGTAGCAGTCTAAAGCACTTGAGTAATAAAATAGCAACCAAAACAGCGTGTCCAAACTTGTACAGACAACCCAGTTGGCAGCTGAAAGAATGTTTCAGTCAACATTAAAGAAGTTAACATACTTGCCGATTGTGCACGTAATCCAAGAACGAGGGAACATCTGGATAACGGCATTTTTCTACAGTTTCAGCTGGAAGGACTTTCTGGAAACATACAATATCCCCGTCTTCTAGCTGATGAGCAGAAATCGAAATGTAAGTAAAGGCAACACGTGAAGTGACAGAATAGCTAAAGCATTTTTGCACACATTACCTGGCTAACCCGAAATGTGAGCTTTCGGTCAATATGTTCACACATAACAGTTGGTTCAAACTTGATTTCCTGAAGGGAAAAGTACTATATTAATGAACACGGAAGGAAAAAAACTCCTTCCTATCCTAACTATTATTCCCATTTGGGATTGCATACTTCTAATGCACTAATTCAATCTTTAATATATTGTACATATTGGAAAATTATAATAAGTTCTATTAATTAAATTTACGTTGAGATGAATCACACATGAACTTACTTGAATGGGTTTTAACTTATAGATTCAGATGTAAATACTAAGAGTGATCGATAAAATAGTGTCGGATTTGAAATGCAAAAAGTAGGAAAAAGAGGGAGTAAAAAAAAGCAAGCGCTCGCATTAATTTGTTTATTTAAAAATTAAAAATATTAAATAGTAGAATCCGCTGCATAATAGTTCGCATTCTAGGTAAAAAGCAGGATTTTCTAAGAAAACAAGAACAAACATTAAAAAAACTGCATGTTACAACAAACGTCAAACTAAAAGAAAATGAATCTTTTGTTGAACACTTCTCACCTCATATAATTCAATTTCTTCTTCAGGAGCGTAGCCAGCCATTTCCTTTAACTTTCCTATAATTTCTCCAGGTTTACCATTGGCCTTGACGAAAAGTCTTCCAACAAAGCTGAAATGGCAAGAATAGGCCAAGTCATACAATACATAACACAATCAAATAGAAATCCCTCCAAGACTAAAGTATAGATCGTTACCGGAGCTCTTCTTTCTCGGGATCATAATGCTTAAAGAACAACAGAATCTCATCCTTTGTCTTCTCTGGAGGCGGAATAGGTCGTAAATCCTATATAATTGAACAAAACTCAATACTTAAGTGAACCGTCTATTCTTCACCCTATAATCAATAATTAATGCTACATAAGCCAGAAAAACTTACGACTCCAAGCTCGATTTCCAAGAATAGTTTGAGTTCTGCGTTATGAACTTTATTAGATACTTCCCTTAGTTGTCCAACCTAAAATGTAAAGAAGTAATAAATTCACCAAAGGAGGATGTGAAACAACCAAAAATTCGACTTATTTATTATTTACAGAATTGCATTAGGAAACAGAAAAACCAATTCTTCCATAGAAGTAATCAAATCATTTCCCAAAAATATAATTGCAAAATGTTGGAGCTGGAAACATACAGACTGGGTCTCTTCCAAAGGTGTCAACGGTCGATTTGGTCGATACGTGTGATTTTGACGCTTTGCCCACAGCCAATATCGCTGAAATTGTACCGGGATGCCAAATTCTTTTGCAACTTCCTCCTGTGAAAATACATTCATGAAACAAAACATATGTTAAAGCCAAATAAGCTCATTGCCTAATAAAATAACCGTTAAGTAGAAAATTAAAAGTTTAGAGCAAAAAGTGACTTCAATTTACTAATTAGACCATTTACTGCTCTATAACCTAAAAGGTAGCATGTTAGACACTTGAGCCACAAATCTCCTTAATAATCGAAAAAAGACCAAAATAATTTATTAATCATTTGAAATACTTGCACAAACAATCAATCTTAGTATCCTCCCCAGGAAAAAGTCTTAAGATTATCCAGGAAACACTAAAAGACAGTGCACATTCCAACAATAATGCCACAGCCAAAAAAGATGATAGTACGGTAACATTAGTGTTCTATCAAGTTCTACATGTTCCTGCAAACTCATCTCATTGTCCACACTCCAAGAAGTACGTATTTTACAAGCATACCACAACAGCAGCACTATACTACCCATCATAATACTCAAATCATATAGCAAGCAGATCACAAAAGCACCAGTGGTTCAAGCCATTTTAGTAATCAACAAATTACTTCAGTTAAGACAATAAACAAAACCTAGAAAAATAAAATTGATCGAAAAACAGGTAATTGGAGAATACAAATAAAGGATGCATGAGTGTAATACCTTGAAAAGGTTAAACGGCATCTGTTTCTGAATACGAAAAGATTTAACTTTGTCATGGTCTACAAGATCAAAAAAGATGTCCTTTCCTATCTGTTCGGCTAGGTCATCATCTCGTGCAACCTACAAATGGGAAGTTAAAATCAGAACAGACATATTAAGAAAAGCAAGAGACGCTTGGGACTACTTCCACAGAAAATATATCTATATAAGTGGTGACCTTTATAATGGTATAAAGGTGTGCTTCTGCCTTTTCCTTCTTCTTATGCTCTTTCTCTTCTTGCTCTCTCTTCAAACGTTCCTGCACAAAAAAAAAATTATTTCTTGCATCTAGAAGAAAAATACATATATAATCGCACTGATAATCTCACCCTGAGATGCTCTGCAATGTCCTTTTCATCCACATTACACATGATCTTATCTTTGTCGCTTTCACGAATATAAACAAGCATATATGCATTTGAATATTTTGTGAATTTGAAGGGAGTGTTGTTGAAACCAGGATTTGTCTGTGGTAACTGTACATGAAACAGCAGTGTATAGTGTGTAAATTCACTAAACATACATAAATCACATAATCCCAAACAAAGCATACCTCCTCTTCACCACCATACTGCTCCTCCAAAGCTCTTTTCAAGTCTTCCTTGGTAACCCGTTCATCATCAAACTTGTACCTATAAACATCATGAAGTGTTTATGAGTACATCATGGAATGAATTGACTGTTAAAAGATAGACTAGGAATTACAGTTGAGTTTGTTAGAAAATAGGCTTGAAGAAAAAGGCATAATAGTTAGTCAGAGGAAAAGGCATCTTATAATTACTTCTATAAATAGTATAGATAAAGCACTAGGATGAGGAACAATTATAAATAATGTGATGTATATTCGTATCGGTTCATTTGGGAGATTACAAGCCTCTCAAAAAGCAAGTACTATTGTTTATCTTAGTTGTCACTAGGTCAGAGTAGATATCTATTTTGGTCCTTGTAATCTTATCAGATTACTAAAAGAATAAAAAAGTTTTAGCATTGTCCAAAATATCACCCTTATTACCGTATCGCGATCGTATAGTGAAGGTATTTCTATGCCACAAACAAATAATTGGCTGCTATAACTGCAAAATATCAGTATTGTCCATGAAATCTGTTACCAAGACTGCATCAAGAACCGCAAATTTAGCACTATGCTTTTTGGTGTTGATCATCGTCATTATTAATTGCTTAGTCATAAAGGAAACCCCAGTTTATAGCACATTATCATATTCTACATAATCATAAACAGAGGTAGCCATTGTCTTCATACTGATGCTACTGCATGGGCTGGCTGAGCATAGGTTTTTGATCAAAAAAATGGGGTTAGCTCCTCTTGATTGTGCACTCTTTCATTTGGTTATTAACAATCTTTTAAATGCCATAAATTAATAAATATCTGACGTGGATTATGCGAAACAAAAGCGGAAACTTGAGTGACATGTCAATCAATCAGTAGTACAAAAGTGGAAACACTAATAATTAGTGAGGAGTGAGGACTCCAGGAAGTAGCAGAGAGAAAAGCAAAAAGATCCACCACTTTCCCAAAAAAATAAATCCTGCATATATAATGATTCGCCACTAATTTGAACTTTAATTCTTTGTGGCGATAAACTTTGTGCAGCCTTTTTACAAGAACATTCTTTTTCTCCGGGGTGGATAAAGGGTTGAGCCTTGGCTAGAGAAAATTTGCAATAACTAACGGCAAATATTAAAAATTTGTAGCAACAGAAACATTCTAACAAAGTCGCAGTAGGGAAAGCCTCCAAAGATAGCAGCACAATGAAAAAGCTGGATGTACTACTTGTTCCAGTAAAGTAATAAAAGAAAACCCACAATGTGAAATTCTATCATTTCACACAAACAAACAAACCCACATGATTTCACAAATAACATCCTGCCACCAAAACTTATGTCTATTTCACCTTTCAAACTTAAAAATACTGCAGCTGTAGGTCATCCCAAAGCACAATCGGCTGTAACCCAACCAAAGTACAAGAAAAAGCTGCCAAAGCAGGAGCGCGTATGAGGAATCCAAAACAAAGATGCAGTACATCAGTATTAATAGTAATAAGTCAAACAACACAAGAGAAAATAAAGCCTTGCATGCTTTCCAAGTCTGTCTATTTAAACATTAACTTCTACCAGATAAACAACCAGAGAAAAGTTGCTTTAACCCAATTCCAAACACTAGCCTTCCGAAGTAGCAAAAGTTAACAAGCAAAGTTAACTAGTGTAATAGACAAAGACTTGTCCAAGAACTTAACATGGCTCTAACTCGTAAGAGGGATCAGTTACTACATATATGGAAACTGGGGGAAGAACGCATGTGTTCTTCACTTCTTCAAATGGATAAAAGCCAAATACAATTGCACATGAAGACCATAACTTCATACATTGTTTTAACACCTGATATCATATGCAAGACCTTGATAAGTCACCTCTAGTTTTTACATTCCCCTTCCTCTTCCACTGCCAGTTCTCAAAATTCTCGGGAATCCTTTGCAAACAACTTTCTTAATCCCCACAAAACAAGAAATCAAGTAATTCTAAACTTCCAAAACCATTAGGTTTTATGGAGTCGCCAGCAACACTTCTAAACTCATTGATGTTAATATATACCGAAATCCATGAATAGGACATATTTTGAAACTTGAAGCCTTTCCTAATATATGATATGTAACTTTCTCTTTTTTCATCTCATGTCATGTTTACCTATCTCTTTTTTCACCCAAAATGTCACATTTCTTTAATTACCTTAGATCAGATTTCAAGTTTAAAATTCTAATCACAGCGCAAGAACGCGATTTCGATCTTTGTTGCAGTACGACCAACAAAACGGCTTACTTCAAATCCTTTTGTAATCACCTTTAGTTATGAATTCTGTTACTCGGACTCTTCATTTTGCTTCGCAAATCCGTGTCCGATCCTTGATGCGCGGACATCAGTATGACACTTAAAACACTTCATTTAGAACATGAAATTGAATATTAGGATGAAATATACCAGTACCCGACAATGGTACCCGAGTCCAAATAACATAGGTTATGATAAAATCCAACAACACTATAAAACAAGCAATTAATTAATTCTAAACTTCCAATTCAAATGCCAAATGATGGTATGGACCCTTCAGTAATACTTAATGATCATTAACGTTTTATGCACACCGATATGGTGATATGTCATATGTGAATAAAACATATTCCCACTAGATGATTTTCCTAATATATCATGTTTACCTTCCTCTTCTTTCACCAAATATATCCCCATGAGCAATCACATTAGCATGACAAGAACAAGGTTTGTCATTGGTTTATAAATAACTTAATTTTTAATTATACCATAAAAGCAAAACCTCAAGGTTGCATCAACACAATTCTAAATGATTGAATATAAAAAATAGCCACCGTCAAAAAACAATTGATTAAGATCACCAGATTGAAAAATAAAATTTAAGTGATACAGCTTTTGCAGTCAATGCGAATAGATTCGCAATTGTCTTAGCCTATATTTCACCCGCGGTAAGCTCAAAAAACTTTACAATACAATCACAATCCACTTTTGCACGCAATATTTGAACTATTACCAACAAAGGAAAAGGTTGATGTATTTTTCTTAAGAGGAAGACCACTAGAATGACCAAGATGAAGGTCATTAACATCAAACTTCTCCATAAGGAAACCTCATCCCTATCTTCATTAATGTCCCTTCTAAAGCACAAGACGCAACACATCCACGCATGTGAAACATTATAAATGTTATATTGACAAAGATCGATTGGAAAAGCATAGTCACCCTACCAAACAATTGGAAAAGGTCAAATGCATACCATTGATCAGATAGAGTTGGTCGTATAAAGGCATAGTAATGTCCACCATGCACTCCACCGCTGTGCACCAAAACACTGCAGATAGAATATTTGCATAGAGATTAGAAGGTATCGTTACTTTCTATCATTAGACACTGTAACACGTCAATACCAATCAGCACACTAAATTTTGACAATATCAGAATATTGAAATCAAATGCCAAGTCCAAATATCTACGAAAAGAAAGCCTAAGACGTTGAAGGCTAATAAAATCCATCAATTTTAATTCCATGTAACTAAAATGCAAAGGGAAAAGGTTGTGCCGCAGAAACTACGTGAAATTATGTTTCCCAATACATGATACGGCATAGAACCAAATGTTATAAAGGAATGAGCCTAATACATCAAAAGATATCCAGCCATGATGTGAATTCAATAAACTCTCATCCGACGACGCAACAACAAATTTTCTCAGTCAACAGCAGAATCACTACAAAAAAACACAAGTATACCCATACCTGTGAAGTGTGTAAAGGTTACGGACACTTCTATCAGCATCAGGTGATAAGTATTTCCCATCATCACGGTCAAGATCAAGTTCAAGAGGGAATTCATAACGGTCATTAATCTGTCATTCGCAAAGAAGAAAAAACATACAAGTTTAGTATACCTATAAGTTTAGAGATTAACAGCGAATGTAAGAAAAATTTTTAAAACTCATTTAATTCATGGTGTGATAAACTGATGCCATATTTTCAAGCAAAAACTTGCCAACCAAATACAGCAATCCTTACGTAGTAAACTTGAATTTAGTATAGCAAGTCAGCAAGACAGATATTGCGTCTTAACTCTTAAATCATAATCCATATTTGTGATGTTCGAAATTGGGTACAAGAGCCTAATATGGGTATGGATCTATATCAAAATCATCCACTTCTACTTTAAGGACTCAGGAGTCGGGACTTATTATTTAAGAATTTAAATATTAAATTAGCACTCAGCTATTTAAGCTTTGGATGTAGAGTGTAGTTGTACAAATAGTACAGTCGCATCTATCTTACTGTTACTTCACTAAGACTATTTTCTAAGCTGTCAATAACAAAAAGTTTTAGAAAAAATATAATAACATATTTCTTGTGTTATCGAAACCAATAAACTCATACAAAGACATACTACCGTTCAAGTTTCAGGAAAAGATTGTATTGCACAGCTAGATCTTTTAGGTGAAATATCCTTATTATTTAAGTCTTTTTTAGTAAAGAGCGCCAAGCTCAACTTGCTCATACCCTACAATATCCCTTTTCCTTGCTCATTTTCTAAACGATTAGTAAATTACTTTTGATGGTTGTAAGCTAGCCCTTATCCTTCCAACGACGACAAAAGTCAAATGGGAAAGGCCAATGCACGTGAAAGTAAATTCGATCCAATATGAAAAACGGTAACGGAAACAAAAACATTAAATTTTGGAGTTTCGAAACTAAATGAAACGTACAATTTTATTTTACAACAAAAAGATATGAGCAAAAAAGGGTGCAAAAAGAAAATGACTAAAAAGAAAAGATGAGGAAAAAAGAAAACGAAAAAAAGAAGGGCTTTGGTACTATATATGGTTTTGAGCATGAAATATTAAACATTTGTCGAATGTATTTTCAGAAAAGTTAATCTAGAGTTTCGATAACGAAGGTTCTAAAATGCGATTTGGTGGGATGTTTCAGTTTCTGGCAACTCATTGCAGATAAAAAATGGCACGATAAAGCAACACAACCATAATGATATAACCATAGCAAAGATCATATTATTGTATTGAAAAACATTGAGTGAAGTGCCCAACTTCATTACATGCAAAAATACCATCCAAAACATAAAATCATATCGCTTATCGAACTTAAACCCCTAGATAAAAAGGACTGTTATGACCAACCTTCACCATAGTATCACGCATAAAATCATACTCAAATCGTTTGAGCTGTAATTGCAAAACTGGGGGGAAATCAATGAATAAAACACCCTTCCTAGCATCCTGAAATTGGCAAAGTCAAAACAACAAACAATTAAATTCACAAACAACAATTTGTACACTAAAAATTGCATTTGAAAAAATATCAAGGCTAAGGGTGAGAGGTCTCAGCCTAAAAAGAAATGCAGAAATACAAGGTCAAACAAGTAATAAAATAGCTATCAATGACATATTACATACTATACAGCCCCCTAAATTGTAATTAGTAAAGATTCTACAACATAAGGGCACTAACCTGTAAACCATACTGCTCAGCATGATACTTGTTATCACCCTCCAAACGTTCAACTTCCACATATTTATCAAATGAAGCATAAACATCCCGACAACCTTTAACATCAAGTTGAAGGTCTGTGACAGATTATGCAATCATATTAGATCACATAAGAGATATCAACTGTTAACACTAAGACAAGTTTGCCTACCATAATAGGACTCCTTTCGTGTTGATTTGTAATCCACATTAACGCATTCAATATAATTCATATGATGCCCTTCAAACAGTTTCTGAATAGTGCCCTCAACAACAGTACCCTATAATAAAAATGTTCATAAATTTCAAGCTCGACAGACGAGCAGTAAGAACAAATTATAATCATGATGGAATATATTGGATACAATGCCACTAATGTGATAGAATGTTGTATTGAATAGACATGCTAATATGCTAATGTCCCTGCACCAATATGATGAGAAAAAAAACACCACCTTCATTTTGTCTTCAAGCTTTTCGCAAAGGACTCTATTCAGCTCTTGTACATCATGTTGCATGAATGAATCGTAAGTATCCCATCCAAATGACTTGGTCAATTCTTTCGTTGCCACACTACTGTCACTGTATTGAAGCTTGTAAAATAAACTCTGAAGAGCCAGAGGAATGCTTGCAGACGGCATATCATTTTCGGTAGTGGGCATATGATACACGGCCTATAAACCAAATGCAAATGAAATATTAGCACTCCAGATTATAAGTTGCACTAACTAGTTGTAGCTATAACTGACCTTCCTGAAATACGGAATGTGAAATAGTGTCTGAAGAAGAGAATTCATATAGCATGTAGCTCCTTGGTTCTTCAATCCAACGTATCCAGTCTCTTTTTTGGAATCATAGGACCAGTAGTCCACAATCTTACGAACAGCAACCTCAGCTTCCACGACAACGGTATCATTAACAAGATATCCTCTGCTAGGATCATATAATTCACTTAAAGGCATAAATGATGTAAACCCCCAATCACATTCCCTAGCATTAAACTGGTGCTGAGTATCTGCAGATTTACAAAAGAATAAATTGCATGCAGAATAAAGAGTCACACTAGTATGCTAAAAGGCTAAAAAAAACATCAAAATAAGAGTCGAATATCTCCTTCCATAAAATCGGTACTTTACAACCATCAAAAGACCCACCCTTCTGCTTTGGTAAATCAAAGCTTATCCATAACAAACATTAAGTTGTAGGATGAACCCAAAAAATGACAAAACTTCAAAATTTAATTCTATTGACCTTAAAACGTGTGCCAGGACTAACATTTTAATAATCATAAAGCAACACTCAAAGCCTATAAATAACAATGGAGGTGTGACACATTAGCAGTATACTCGCACTGTAACTTCTTCAAACTTAAACTCAGCCATATTATTATCCATCTTCAACACTTCAACATGTAAAATTAACATAAAAGAAAAAAAAATCTGTAGAACATATTAAACCCACATTCCCATAAAACCCAAAGCAACTTTGATGTAGACTGTGTTTGAATCAAAATGTTCACAACACCAACAATTGTAATCCATGGATAATTTACGGCATTGGTCAATAAAGTGAATCTAATCAGACGTCTGAGTTCTTACTTATACTTAATACAGCCTTCATGTGGAAGGGAAAAGGGCAGACAAAAGCATTTGCCAATTACTGAAGAATATACCTTTTCTCACGGAATACTTGTTATGAATTTGATTGACCACAGCTAAGCTGAACTGAGCATACCTACTCCACCCATAAGGCAAAGTCTGGGAATCAGCAACATCCAGATACATGGACAAGTAATCCACATTGTTCCCTTTTGGAAATATAAGTATCCTCCTGCAACATACATTCTATATCAACTAACCGTCCCTGACATTTCCATTTATGCCGATAAAAAAAATTAAAAAAAAAATAAAAAAAAAAACCATACAACTAAAATCAAATATTTACACTACCATTTAAACCCGCCAACGACAAACACATCTGAATAATGCTTCTTCGCATTCAACCTCGAGAAATTGTCAATTTTCCAAGTAAACCTCGACGAAGGAGGATCTTCCACAGGCTGATTATCGGCATTATTATTATTAGCAGGTTCAGCTTGCGCAACAACTACAGCACAAAACAATAGAATACATCCAAATCAAAAGCTTAAGCAATGTGATTAGCACGCTAACAAACTTCGAAAAAAAAAAATTCAAACCAACTGTCAACAATGAAGGCAGAAAATGCAACAAATCATCAAACCAAACCTTCCATAGGTTGATGATTATCAGCTATATCAGAATGCGGAACAAGCATCTCGTCATCTTCTTGCTGCAAAACACCAATCCGAACCACGTTACATTGAAAACAACTAGAAAACACCAGCTAAATCAGAATGACTCTTATTCAATCAGTTTGAAAACACAGCAAATCAAAATTCAATTCAAATAAACCTCAAAAAATAAAAATACGTATACTCCTTCCAAATAAAGCTGCATTTGTACACATCAAAACCAATTATCAACTATATCAGAATGCGGAACAAGGACCTCATCATCTACTTGCTGCAAAACACCAATCCGATCCACATCACATTGAAAAACCCTAGATAACACCTCAACAACTAATCTAAATCAGAACCAATCCAATACCATCAGTTTAACAAGACGTTATACAAACAAGCCCTAGAAAACACCGCAAATCAAAACTCAATCCAAATAAATCCCCTAAAACAAAAACACGTATACTCATTCGAAATCAAAACTGCACTTTCGCACAAGCATCTCATCATCTTCTTGCTGCAAAACACCAATCTGATCCACGTTAAATTTAAAAACGACACCTATAAAACACCTCTACAGCTAATCTATTATCAAAACCACTCAAATTCAATTAAATTGACAAACATCGTACAAACAAGCCCTAGAAAACACCGTAATCAGAATTCGATTCAGATAAACCTCAAAAACAGCATTATGTACACTCATCCGAAATCAAAGCTGCATTTTCGCATACGAAGAACCAATTACAAGCGAAACAGAACAATAAGAACAAGGTTAGGGAAAGTGCACGTACGTCGATAGGAGCAGGAGTCATGACTGTCATTGAAGAGAGACGAGAGAGAAAGAGAAGAGGTTTGAGAATAGATTAATGGCGGAAAGGAGAGAGAGAAAAGAGAAGGGAGAAGTGAAAGTGTAAGGATGGAGGAGAGAGAAAGGAGAAAAAAGAGGGAAAGAAAAAAGTGAATAATGCGGGAGAGAGATCGAGAAGAAAAGAGAAGTGAAGACGATGAAGTTGATGGTCTTGTGTTCGAAGGTTTCCTTGAGGTTTACTTTATTTTCGGGATTTTAGTTTTGGGCATTTTTCATTTTGTCGTTACCCTTTATATATTTAATTTTCAAAATTGCTCTGTATTACCTTTTAATTTTTCAATTTTCAACATTTCTACAAAAATTCTCTAAACGGTCACTAAACTAAACAAGCTAAACTAAAAATTGAATCACAATGACCAACGAAAATGAGCATATGATTCGGTAAGCTTTGAGATCGATCCAAAATTTTAAAAAAATATCGGAGAGGCAGTCACGCGCGAACGAACCGTGGTTGGGTTGCGTGAAACGCACGATTAGGCCGCGGAGTTATACCATACCAGACAACCTAATACTTTAATATTAGAATAATCAATTGAGGAGTTATATCATACCTCTTGTGGGGACTTGAATTCAAGGCAGTATGTAGGGAACGGTCCACCAAGTAGGCGTAGCAATGACTTAGACCCAGAATTAACGCTTTCTCAGTTTAGCTTGAGCGATCATACTTCTAGCCATTCGATGAATGATTATAATAAGAAAATTAGGGATTACAATTTGTTCCAATCTAAAAATTTCAAAAACTGTACAAACTTGAAAACCTGTTAGCTATTCAGAAAAAAACAGATCGTGAATCGGACCAGATAACTACATTTTGCTTGGATTTGTGGTACATTAAGACCCACTTTTGTCGAATCCTATTTGAAACAACGATTTTTTCTAGGCTTTTCTCCATGGATGGGTTTAAGGGCAACCCAACAGAGGCTTGAAATCATTTGTTCATCACATCAAATGAAGTTGTTAAAGTTGTTTGAACTAACAACTTCACTTAAAGTTAGGTTGTTGTTTCAAGACTTAAATCTAAGACTAAGAAAAGCTTTTCTCGAATTATTTATTTGTATTATGTGAAACTCATTTGTTTGATAATTCTTTTAGAAGAACCGTATTAAAATAGTTCATAAATTTGATACACACTAGTTGGTGGGACACTCCCCAAAAATCCTATTATGTTTAAATTTGTTTCAAAGTGAAATAATTTACATGTAATAAATCAAGTAATTAATTCAAGTCAAAAGGTATAATTTTTATTTCAATTGATGCTATTTTCCTATTGTGATAAATGAAGATAATGTTGCTCCTACATGTTGATGATGTATTGTTGAGTTGCTCGTTGATGTAGTTTTACAGTTGCTTGTTGTGATGTTTCAATATCATTATTATCTTTGTCTCTACCACTGTAAGGCTATTATTGTTGCCTTGCTGCTGCTGGTGTACGTGGCAACAATGGGCTTTTGTTGTCACAAATTCAGTCAATATGTTCAAAAGTAGGCTTTAACATTTTTCAATTGTGAGTATGTACCATTTGTACCAAAGAAACCATATCAATTCAAAATGCATATCATTTAATATACAATAAACATTTTCTGCTTGAAAAATATTGTTATTGTTTATGCATTACTTACCTTTACGAAAGTGAACCAAATATTTAGCCATATCTTATGCGCTGATCTTTTTCGCATAGAAGAATCCATCAACAAGGTTGACAAGCCTCCAATCCAATTGCCATCAAAATTTAAAAAATGGCAAAAGAAAAATTACAATCTCTTACCAATTTTGATTTTAATTGAGGAAACCAAAGCACTTCAAAGATAATAGTACATTTTTTGCGAAAGATAAAACAAAGACTTACTACAGTATAAATATTTGAATACATGACACATATATAGTTACTCCGTAAAGAACGCTATCTTGTTGCATATTTTACAGTCTCTGATAAAATAATCTTGCATCCATATGACTCAAGGCTTCTCAGAATGTTATGCTTGATCCCAAAATCATGCAACCAGCACAAAACACACCAATGATGCTTAAACGTTAAACAATTTTCATCAAGATGGAAAAAATTGGTTCATCCCAGATTATTATATTATATAAACAGTCTTTTTTAATTAATAAATTAAGGAAAATTTACTTTTAAAAATCCGATCTTTTGCATGTTTCCTTTTAAAAATCCCATCTTTGGATTATTTTTTAAAAATTCGACCTTTTGCCTCCGTTTTCTTTTATAGAACATTTTTAACAAAGAAAGATTACTACAATCTACTAGTGTTTAGCTAAAATATTACAACTCAAATGCTTGAATTAAGTACCAAAAGAAAGTGTTTAAGTGAAGAACTACTACAAGTTTTTGGAAAAATGGAATACTTAAGCATACAACTACATAAATAAACTTAGAATGAAGAGAGAAATGAGCTTGGTTCAGCTTGTGACTTGTGAGCTGAAGAAGGTGTCTCTTTTCTTCAGAAAATGGGAGTATATAGCCAAATGTAGGAGCTTCCCACTTGCATTCATGATCATTGCCAAGGAAGTCTAACAAGCAACCTTTTTCATCATGAGGAACAGATGCACATGAGAAGGAAGGTTGATGCACACAAGAGGAAGAATTGGAAGAGGATTGAGGCAAAAAGCTTCATAGACAAAAAAGGAACAGTGCAGTGTCAGACCTGAACCAATCGACTAGTCCCAGTTGACCGGTTGACTAGTTTAGTCAGGGGCTTTTCTTCTTCTGAAATTTGTCTAAGTGTTGGCCCTTTTGGTTTTTGCACAGCTACGGGGTTGACCACCAGTCGACCATGCTCGACTCCTTCCTAAATTTTCGCACAAGATATGTCGTTTTTATTATGAAGGCTCGGGTTTGGATTTCCGAGGTTCACATTTTTTTTGAGAAAATAGCAACCCCAATTCACACAACCCCAACCTTACTACAATTTGTTAGAATTGCGTAATAAGCAAAATTAAACATTATTTGTGAATAAGAAAATTCAATCAAAATCATCCTTTTTATTTGTTAGAACTATTACCTGATTTTGTTAAATTGAATGGTAGGATTTGAGCGAGACATTCTAATTAAATGGCAGAACATAAGTGAATCGAGCCTGAAAGAAAATGAAAGAGGAAGAAAATAAGAGAAAAATGAGAAAGAAAATAAGATAGAACAGAAAATGTGAAAGAAACAACCAAGGATAAAAATGTTGCTAAGTGAAGACGAATAAACAATGCCACATTGCAATCATGGAGCACTCTGATTTCTTTCGACTACACATGGCCGAAGCTTAATTGCCACTATTCATTAGATAGAAAAACGAATAGTGTTAAGTTTATTCTTGTTTTTTTTGTAATTTATAATAGATAGAAACAGGGGCGGAGCAAACAGTTCCGAGGCCCCATTTATTATTTATAGATTTCTAAAATTAGGGCCCTTTAAAAGTAAAAAAATTAACAAAATAAAAATTCAATATAATTTATATTTCTTAAACTTAAATTAAGTTGTTAAAAATTAAACTTTCTTTTCTATCGTTAAAATGAAAGAGAAAAAAATAGTAATAAATTGATGACCAATTATAAAAAGAGTAAAAGGCTGAAAGGTTGAAAAATTAAAAATAAATTATTGATTATTTTTATAAATTAAGTTAGTGATAATTGATATTGATAAATGTGTAAACATTAAATAAGGTAAGAAAACATATTTGAAAGGTTAAGAGTTGTTTTAGAAAGAAATAAAAAAGCAGAGAAATATGTAATTAATAATAGGTTTTGAACATATGACCATTAATATATTAAGTAAAACACTTACAACCTACTCTACTCCAATAATATGCTATTTTACAATAATTTTTTAATAAGACCTGTGTGGTTGGGCACCTCGCAGGCTCGCACGGCCCCAGAATCGCCCTTGGATAGAAATAGATAGATACATAGATAGATAAATAAATAGATAGATTTAATATACTCTTTCTTATACACTTTAATAGTTCTATTTGACCGAGCATAATTCTATCATTATTAGGAGTGAACACCGGTCCAAACCCGGACCGGACCGGACCCGGTTGGACCGGAAGACCGGAATTTAAGGACCGGGGACCGGACCTATTTCATCCGGTCCGGTTCCGGTCCAACCCTGAAAAATTCCGGTCCGGTCCAGGTTCGGACCGGTTGGACCGGCTATAAAATATTGATTTAAATTTTAACATTTAATTTTGTAAAGTTCAATTATTTGACACAAAAATGTAAATAAATCATTATAAATTAGTAGAAAAATACTAACTTGCTTTACTTTTAATAACTTATGTCCTTAAATTTAATTGAATGAGTAATGGAAAGGGGAAACCAGAAGACGTTGAAGACCAAATCTGGACATTAATGAAAACTAAAAAGCACATAGACATTGTTGAAGACTAAAAGAAATAAAATTGAAAAAAAATGGGAAGCTTTCAAAAAATCAGAAGACTAAAGGAGTATAACTGAAAAGCAAAGATGAAGTACTTACCACTTACCAGTAACAATGGCCGCTGCTGCCTGCTACTATATTTTAGAAGCTTTTAAAAAAATATATAATAATATAAATATTATATACATCCGGTCCCACCCTGAATTTTCCGGGTTTAGACCGGACCGGACCGGAAACCCGGAATCAACATTTTTAATGAACCGGAGACCGGACCTGATTCATCCGGTCCGGTCCGGTTCCGGTCCGGGTCTTACCGGTTCAGGTTCAACCCGCCGGTCCGGTCCATTTTTGCACAGCCCTAATCATTATATCTCTAATTGTGCATAATTAAAAATTTTAAAAAGTTTAAATTAATGGTTTATGCATTGAAAAATGAATTTAACAAATAAGATCTCACCTATCTTTGTAATAACTTAGTCCCTCTGTCTCATTTAATTTGCAGCATTTTTCAATTTTGGTTCGTCCCACTTAATTTGCATCATTTTTATTTTCGGACTATGACCCCCACTTTTTTTTTAATTTCATGTATACATTTTAACTCACTTTTATTTTTATCCACAGAATTTATTCTTTCGTTTCATTTATTACCATTAAATATCTTTTATTAAAAAAATACTCCCTCCGTCCCAATGTTATTGTCCACTTTCATGTGGACACGTAAAATAAGAAAGGGGTGGGGCCTACCAAAAAGTGGGTATTTAATGTGTTTTAGTGGATTTGGTTAATTGTTAATGATTCCCTCCTTTTGTTTTAATAAAGTTGATAGAATTTAAAATTTGGAGGAAAAATTAAATTTTGCATTCAATTATTTTACATAATTAAAAACAGAAAAATTAAATAGCCAAAATATTGCATTCAATTAAATAATTCCATAATTTACATTATACAATTATTTTACATAATTAAAAACAGAAACATTGAATAAATTCTTCATTTTTTTCTTGATTTCTTCAATGTCTTTTGTACGGCAACTGCTAACGAACAACCTTCTCGCCACATGCGCACGCGGATATTAAATCTCTCATTGACTTCAGATTATAAAAATAAAAAGAATATACATTTAGTTCTTAACTTACAAACAGCAGCTACAAAGAACCCAATAAAAAAATTGATGAAAAATAAAGTTAACTGTATTCCCAAAAATCAACTCATATTTTCAAAACAGAAACCAGCAGCAGAGGCGCCAAACAGAGGGAAACAAAAAATTTCAGCCAAAAACACTTAGGCGCCAAAATGAATGAATTAAGCCAAAATTTCATCAAGTATATATACACTACACTTAGTCAAAAAAAATCAAGTCACTCATTAAATACATCTATTGCATCCAAAACCATTTAATATGGTTAAAACAAAAGAATTAGACAACACGACAAGAAACCAAATAATGCAAGAGTTGCTTTTGTCACTAACGGAAAAAGGCAAGCCAGCTCGTGGAATGTTCGGGGCCATAGCAGCAAAACATAGTGTTAGCAACAGGACAATATCAAGGTTGTGGGGCAGAATCAAAGTGCAAAAGGAGCATAATTAATTCCCCATAAAAATCAACTCCAAAAAGGCAAGAAAGTTATCAAAAGCACCAATTCCATTTGATGACAAAAAGTACAAGAGTATACTAAAAGCTCAAAAAACAAGTATATATGCAGTGGCTAAGGCAATGGATGTAAGTAAAAGCACAGTGTGGAGGTGGAAGACAAAGAACATCATACGAAAGCATACGAATGTAATTAAGCCACTGTTAAATGATCAAAACAAACTTGACAGGTTAATTTTTTGTCTAAGTAGTATTGTAGTTGATGATAATGGAAGAACATTTAGATTTAGTGACATGTCTAATGTGGTTCATCTAGATGAAAAGCTTTTTTATCTAACAAGAACACAACAACATATTATCTCACACCACAAAAAGAGGAACCACATAAAGAGATACAATCAAAACGTTTTATACCAAAAATCATGTTCATGTGTGCTGTGTCCAAACACTTATATTCAAGTGCGGGTGAACTGATTTTTGATGGAAAGATAGGAATTTTTTTTTACATCACAACTTCCAGCTCAGAGATCATCCAAAAGCAGGATAAGGGGTGATATGGAGACAAAACTCATTCAATCCATAACAAAAAAGCACAAAAGGGACATGATTATTCAACAAATATTGCCAAGTATAAGAGCAAAATGGCCACAAGGAGCAAGCAAAGTAATTTATATCCAACAAGATAATGCTAAACCACACATTAAGGACGATGACACAGAATTCAGAGAGGCAACAAACATTGAAGGGTTTGAATTTCACTTGGTACAACAACCCCCTAATTCTCCAGACTTAAATGCCTTGGATTTAGGGTTTTTCAGATCAATACAAGCCCTCTAACACCAACAAGCAGCATATAATTACACAAACTTGGTGAAAGCAGTAACAAGTGCATTTGATGCACTAACACCATACACAATGAAATGTGTTTGGGTTAAATTACAGGTATGCAAAATTGAAGTAATCAAGAAATTGGGGGGGGGGGGGGGGGGGTAGACTATCACATTTCCCATATGAATAAAACAAAGCTAGCAAGGGAAGGCAAACTACCTGATTATTTGAGTGTCAATGGGGAATTAATTTATGATACCCTACGTTATTTAGATACAAGAATAGAAAAAGATCTTTTTGATGTACTATTGTTCTACTTGGGCATAAGAGATCAAAGTAATTTTCATTTGGAGGCAGTAACAACAGCAGACACAGAACCACAACAGCCAACAGAAGCACCAGCAGCACAAGAACCACAAGAGCCAACAGAAGCAGTAGAACAAGAACCATAAGAGCCAACAGAAACAACAGTACAAGAACCACAAGAGCCAACATAAACAACAGTACAAGAATCATCATGTATGTAAAAATAGCAGATACAACATCAACAAATGTGCATTCGATATGAACATATCACATCTTTTTGGGTAACACTTGCAAGCATTCTACATGAACATATAACAACTTTTGGGAATTTTGTGAATATTAACTTTTGGGAATACTATTGATCAAAAAAATGTTTAGAATGTAAACATTAACCATGTATTTTATTTAACGTTAAACATTTGAATGGAAAACATTGAACAAGGAAGTTGGCTTCATAAAATCATCTTTTTTTTTTTTTTTGCGTTTCTCTCAGATAAAAATATTCTCATCATAAAGAACCCTAACTCCCAAAAGGCCTCCTAAATCTTGTGAAAGAATAGCCTCCTAAACTAAATTGTTTGGTGGCTTATTCCTTCAAAGATTGATGGCAACTTTTAGGAATTAGGGTTTTTTTGTAGCAAACAATAGGAAAAAAAACCCTCAAAATCCAAAGAAAAATCATAGGGTAAAAACCAGAACGCATGTCTCAAAAACATCATAGACCATCAAACATGCATACTCAACAATACCAGAAACAACTCATACAAAAACGAAATCATCACAAGTCTGGGAGATTACGAATATCCACATATGAGAGAAGGGACCATGAACATCATCAAAATCAGGCTTCAAATCATCATCATCAAGTGACTCCTCATCTGAAGAGGGAAACAAATTCTCAATAATTTCATCTTGTAGATCTATTTGCAGATCAAATAAAGCATTAATTTCTTCATCTTCAGTTCACATTCTCTTACCCAATCAGGATCTGTCTCCATAGAAATGTTAGGAGAAGGAGGGACGTACTGGTAGTAGTCAAATCAAGGGTTAGGAGTTCCAACTAAAACGTTCTCCTTAGATGAATCTCCCCATGAAAGACAAGATTTTGGAGATCACATTACTTAAAAACGCAGATCTGTAAGGGTAAGGGTTTTCAATTCGTAGAGAGAGAAAGACAAAGAGAGAGAGAAAGAAAGAATGAAGATGAACAATGAAGATGGAAGAAGATGAAGTCCAGAGATGAAGATGGAAGAAGATGAAGTCCAGAGATGAAGATTGTTGGTCAAGTATATAATGGCAAGTCTCATCATATTGCTCTTAGGCATAGCCTAGTGCAAGGACTTATCATTAACGGGGTCATAACTTTTGACTATGTGAACACTAAGTTCAATGTGGCAGATTCGTTTACGAAAGCCATAAATAGAGACTTAATTGAGAAAGCCTCAGTTGAGATCGGTTTATGTCAGTAAAATCATTTGGGAAAGCCCAATTCACGCATGAGTAACATCGTGTCTGAATTCAATGTGGTAAAGTCCTCTTGGTTTTTGTTAAAGCAACGAGCAACTCGTATATGACCCATCGTTGCTTTATACCGTGATGGAATAAGGTAATCGTCTTGAAAGTTCTCAAGATCAAGAGTTGAAGAGCTCTTGGTGTTATATCCACGTCACGGGGATATGTTTTATACGTACTGAGAACCTACCTATATAAGTTTGAAGTGTGGCCGCTTCAAGTAGTCAAGATTGGCATAATGACTATGATAAACTTATGAATAAGATACGGAAACGGCCTTATAATGTGTCAAGTAAATAACTTTATGTTATTTGTTTTGTGTGTACTACATCTTCAAGTGGTCGGAAGGGTCATTTGATTCAATTCCTTATGGAAATCAATTCTGGCTAGATCACTTGTTAAGTGTGTTGTACTAGGCGTTAATTCAATCCGTAGGGACATTAGCGTTGATGCACGAAATGTACTATGAGTTTTGGTAAATGAGAGGCTTATTATACCCAAAATGGGGGAGGATTGTTGGACATTTAGTGTATAATAAATAATAATCCTGAATATTTTATCACCAAGTACTACTAATGTAACACCCTGAGATTTTCAAACATCACACTAGTGGAAAAAACCTCATTTGCTGCGGTTTTTAAGCCACTATATGCTGCGGTTTAGGACCCAAGCAACTATTATAGCAGCTGATAGCATTAAACAATAACTGCGGTTTTAAAACGCAGCAAAAAACATCATTATTTGCTGCGGTTCTCCCTAAAAACCGCAGCAAATAGTGTGTTTTAGGGAGTAAATGAGGCACATTATTTGCTGCGGTTCTCCCTAAAACCGCAGCAAATAAGAGGTTAAAATAATTTTTTTTTTTTTGTCATTTCGTTTTCATCATATAATATTATCAGTATTGCATTCGATTATCAAACAAAACTCAAATCAAACAAAACTCAGTGAATATCAAACAAAAACCAAAATAATTCATTAGATTGTTGGTATTACATTTGCATTGTTACATTAAATCAAAAATCGAAAAAAAATTAAAATCGAGTAAAATTCGAACAAAAATAAAAAGGTATATGAACATAAATAAAAAAATTAAAATCGAACAAAAATTCGAACAAAAAAATTAAAATCGAACAAAAATTCGAACAAAAAAATTAAAATCGAACAAAAATAAAATCAAAAAAAAATCGAAAAAACTCAGTGAACATCTTCAAACAAAACTCAGTGAACATCTTCAATCGAATTTTTTTTTGAGAATGAATATTTCAAAAATGCATGAACATCTTCAATCAAATCTTGAACATCTTCAATCTTGAACATCTTCAATCAAAATTTTTTTTATAGATTTGTTGTAGAAGGAAGACGGAATTGAAGAAGGAAGAAAGAATTAAAGAGGCGCCAGTTCTAAGGATTTTGTGAGAATGGAATGAAGAATTAAATCTGATTTAATGGAATGAGAATGGAATGAAGAATTAAATCTGATTTAAGGAAGAAAGAAGATGATAGAGTTTTGTGAGAAGGTGAAGACTAAATCTGATTTAATGAGGGTTTTGTGAGAATGAACATCTTCAATCGAATGAAGATGAAGAATTAAAGAGGCGCCGGTATGTGAGAATGGAAGAAAGAAATTTTGGGTTTGTGAGAAACGGCGCCTCATGAGGGTTTCTTAGCTAGGGTTTCTGATGAGGTGAGGGAGATATAAGGAGTGCTGTGAGGTGTAAAGTATGGGCCTATTTTTGGGCTATTTGCTGCGGGTTTATATAAACCGCAGCAATTAATTAAAATTTTTTGGCTTATTTGCTGCGGGTCTTATATAAACCGCAGCATTTGATAATTTTGTACATTATTTGCTGCGGTCCTAGCCCAAAACCGCAGCTTTTAATTTATTTTTTTTTTGTGTAATTTTTTTTAGCCCATATAAGCTGCGTTTATCTAAAACCGCAGCAAATATGTTTTTTTCCACTAGTGTCATTAATTAATAATTTAATAACCTTTGGGAATTTTATAATTATATTATATTAATTTTAAAGTAGTTTAATAGGTTTCGTTTGTAAACGAATTTAAATATTAACATATGTTTATATTAAAAATACAACTACGACTCCTAAAATAAAGAGGTTTGAGTCAAATTATTATTTTATTAGAACGTGTGAGCTTATGAATCTAGAGATAATAATATTAATAATAATAATAATAATAATAAACTTTATATTAATTTTAATAGTCATGATAAGAGTACTCTTAAACCCTAGCACTCATAGCCGTCATTCTATTTTTTTTTCTAGAGACAAAACCCATATCCCTCTCCCTCTTCCCTTATACTCCTCTCTTCTCTCACCCTCCTTTGAGCCACCAGCACAGCTGCCACCAGCAGCCGGCTCCCTCCTTCCCCCGCACCAGCAACCAGCAGCAGCTGGTCGTTCTCCCTCCCCAAGCAGACGGCCGGCAACAGCTGTGTGCGCCACAGCCTCCAGACGCGGCTGCACAGCCGATTTTTGGGCCCCTCGTCGGCCGGTTGGGCTCTCCTCCACCACTATAACCACCTCCTTCTCCCTCTTCTCTTATTTATTCTCATTGTAAGCTATATTCTTCCCTCTTTGTGAGAAATTCTTTACCCAATTTAAGTTTGTATGTTTTTTTATATTTAATTTCTTATTATTTAGAGTTTGTATTTGTTAAATTTGAGTATGTTATCTTGATTTTTATTATGGGTTTGATGATTATGGTGATTTGAAAATAGAGATTTAGGGTTTATATAATAATGAATTTAAATGTAGTATTTTGGGTAAATTCATGAATCTTAGTTTAGATTAAGTTATAGCTTGATATAATTTAAAGTGAGTAGATATTAGAAAGTGTAATTTGAAGTTGAATTATTTAGAGTTGGATGAATTTAAAAGTAGTATGTACTACTTTTGTGGTTTGGATGGTGTTTTATTGATTTAAAACCTTGTGTGAGCCTTGTTTATGTGACATAGTTGATGAATGGTGGCTAGTTATTGTTTATATGACTTTACTCATGGTGGTGTGACTAGTGTTGTTGATACCCATTGTTGTAGAGTAAATGATAATAATAATTACTAAGAAAGATTAAGGTCGCGATTGTCGTTAATGAAAGTATTGTCGTGGTTATAGTCGTTTGATGAGGTGGTTAGTTTAAGCTTGGTTATTATATTGATATGTTCAATTGTGATACTAAATTATACGACTTTGACCCAAGTTATACGAATCGCAATTAATTCGTCAAACTACAAAATTTATTTATTCTTAATCGTCTTACTTTAAAAACCTTGGAAAAATAATAAATCACTACCACCATAAGTAATATGATTGATGATTTGGTGTAATATCATATATTATGCGTCCCTAAACTTTCCCATTAGTAATTTGATTAAAGCACAAGCATAGGGTCGCGTTAGTTCACTTGAACACACCTTTGTGTAGAATTCATTGGACTCTAATGTTATGGTTTGATTGGAACTGATGACGTAGTTCATGTGTGAACATGGGTTGAATTTATTACATGAGTGTGTTTAGAATGCGCATTAGTTTGAATTGAAACTTGTTCGGCTAATAGTGTAGTTTGAATGGAGTCAGTGCTTCTTGAATGATGTGAAGTAAGCTTATTAGTCTTACTCTTAACGTGTATAGGTGCCCGGTTCATAAGAGGGGCGTAAGAACCTCCTTCGAAGTGATTTTTGCGACTTGTTATCTTGCAGCTGTAGGTAAGTACACGCAGTAGCTAATTCTTGTATCTTGCATATGTTTTTTCTGCGTAGCAATATTATATGAGCAATGTTGGATATGAACTGCTATTAAATATTATTAAGTTAGTGCTACAAGTGGGAATCAGTCGTAGAGATAGTAGAGGATGAGTTCGGATATCGCAAGATTAGAATGTTGGTTCGTATGAGATTGGAATGGGAATGAGTCCCCTTATTTGATGAGATATTAAGTTGGATATTTACTGTGACTCCACTGGATTGGTACCCCAGATGGATTAGTTCCCGGAGGCATGGACCGTCTATATATGGTCGCTGTACGGGAGTATGATCATACTTTGCCATTGGGCGCCGGCATGGCCGTCACCGTCCTTGGCTGAGGTGTTGCCATGTGGGTCTTGCAAACCCCAATATGGTGGCCTCTAGTCACATATGAGGATATATAAAAGTAATTGAAGAAATAGAAGACGGTGAAGATTTTGAGAAGTATGTTGAATTGAGAAATAGGTGGAGTAGAGGCTTACACGTTTGGATACCTTCCTCACCTTGCTTTGTCGAAATTGTTTATTGGTTACGTATGCATAATTTATTGTTAGTTACTGACGTGTACTGTTTGTTTCCTTGTTGATGGCTTGTCTTTGATGGCCCTGCTATGACACGTTGGTCTATGACTTTACGTTGAGCAGTAGGGGTATCATAGATAGCACTTGCAGGTTTTTGGAGTTTATTTGCATTGCATACGGGGGGGATTGAGTGAGAATCTTGACACGTGTTTTGAATTGTAATTGAGTATGTTTTTAGTTTGAGGCGTGCCCTCCTTTTGATGTAATTTGTTCCGCTGCAAAGATTTATTTCGTTTTATATTTCGTTAGAGTATCTTGTATGGCTCGTATAGCTGGTTATGTTTTTGGAAAACCCAAGTGTTTACATGGGAACCACGATCCATGCTTAGCATGTCGACAGAGGTTTTGGCGATGATCATTCCGCCGTGATTTTTGTTACAAGGCTATTAATGCTTCTTTTCGTGATGGTTTATTGTCTGTTTGATCCTTTTGGCGCGTTAAAATTCAAGACAGATGCTGCCGAAATTTCCGTAGAATTTTGTTTGAAAGCTTTTCAAAAATCTATTTAATCAAACTTTATTTATTTTTTTATTTTCTTTTATTGTTTTAAATGTAACACTCGAATTTCCTCCGTTCTCTTTCGGTTTTGGTCCGTTCAGAGGGTTGGAAATTCAGGGCTGTTACAACTAAAGTAGTGGGACAATTTATAGTCCGTAATATATCGATTAAAGCTACTAAAAGTGGTGGGACAAAACGTATTAATATACGAGGTCCGAAAGGCATTTAAGTTAATTCTTAAACAAAGGAAACAAAGCAAAAAGGGGGATCAAGGCAGTGGCCAAAAGCCGACTTGGCGATCCCCCTTGTGTAGCCACAGCCGAGTCGGCTTTTGGCTACTGGAAATGTTGGTTTTGGTCAGTGAGTAAGCGCCGAGTCGGCGGTCCCTCTTTTGGACTCGTCGCCAACTCGGCGGTCAGCATTTCAAGGTGATCGTTGCTTTTCATCCCGTTTTTCTTGAGTTTAATGCTTAGGATACCCTCTTTAATCTCATTATTTCTGAGATTATTGAGAGGATTATGACCAATTATACTCATGAATGCCCAAGTTAATGACAATTGATGATTTGCTCATCAATTTGGTCATGAATGGTGATGAATGCCTTAAGGCTCCTCTTGAGTATAAATAGAGGTGCTAGGCCATTGTGTTTCGTACACACAAAATCTGAATTCCTTATCTCTTATTCTCTCATTTGTTCTTAGCTTGATCAAGAGAGTAATTAACTCTTGTTTTCTTGCTTCCATTGCTCATAGTTTCTAAACACTTTGTTATTACAAAATACAACCTAAGTACTAAGGTTGTGTTGTGTTGATTGTATCTCGTTGTGAATTTCCAAACAACAACCCAAGTACCTTTGTGGGGGAAATATCACAAAAGGATAGTGAGTACACGCCTTCAACTCGTATCAAGTTTCCGGGTAACGGTGATCGTTACACAAATATCTTCAACAAGTTATCGCTTTTATCATCTTGTAATTTTCTTTTGTCATCACACAAAGGGGTTTATACAAATTCCCAAGTTGTAATTTGTATTGTATTATTTAGTTCCCTAATAAAGATGAACAAGGAGGTAGAAGCTTGAAGAAGGTTCAAGAACAGGGTTCAATTTTTTTAGGGTTAGGTTTCAAGATGGGAATGGGTGAGTTTTATTGGGAAATTGGAGGGAAGGGTTAAGAGTGGGATAGATTAAGGGTTTTAATTAAGGATGATAATGGGTTTAAGTAGGGGTATATAGGTAATTTACCATAGGGAGAGAATGCGATTAAGAAAATTAATTTTTTGCCAAAAATAGAAAGTGGACAATTAGATTGGACTGACCCAAAAAGGAAATGTGGACAATAAGAATGGGACGGAGGGAGTAACAATTTTGCCTTTGATGAAATGGGACATAGGGGGTATATATATGAATAAAATATAGGGAAATTCCACATGGTAGCATCCAATTTTAATAAATTGCTAGTGGTAGCATTTTTCTAAGAAAATTTCACATGGTAGCATTCAGTTTATGCACTATCGAATTGCCGTAGTTCCGCTAAGTTCTTGTTAAATTCCATTTACTTCATCATTTTGTAAGTTGTTTCTATATGGTAGCATCTAGTTTTTGTTTAGTTTACCATTTTAACGTTTAATTCACCATTTTAATGTTTAATTCACTGTTTAATTCATTAACATCCATAAATGTTTAACAATTCTATGGAATAATTATAAATGTTCAACAGTTTTATGGAAAGATAATTTTAATGTTTAATTCATAGTTTTAGTGTTTAATTCACCGGTTGAAAGAAGTACTCTTTCGAATAAGTATTTGTTTTGATCGGATTTTCGAAAGAGTTAACCCATAAAGATTATCGCGACATCCGTTTTTTCAAAAAAAAATCGTTATGACAGGTAAAAATGACGTCAAATATGTATTTCGGTTTACGTATAGAAAAATAGGCGAATAAGTACTGTTTCAACCGGATATTCGAAAGAGTTACCCGTAAGGGTAATTGCAACATCTATGTTTTGAAAAAAAACGTTATAATAGGTAAAAATGACGTCAAATATCTTTTATTTTATTTTGTTAATTTATATGTTTTTATTTTAAATAATTTAAAAATATGACGACTTATGAGATAACTTAACCTCTCAAATTGGTCAAACACTCAAACATAACGGTCAAATAACGTTTTTCATTGAGTGATAGTCATTTGCAAAGAAATATATCAGATTACGTAGTTTTTGCAAAAAAAATTAATACATAAGATAGTTTTTTGCAAATAGACTTGTAGATTAGATAATTTCTAATTATTTTTCCAAAAAATTATTAAACATTTACGGGCGTTAATGAATTAAACGGTGAATTAAACATTAAAATAGTGAACTAAATGCTAAAATGGTAAATTAAACAAAAGCTAGATGCTACCATGTGGAAAAAACTTACGAAATGATGAATTAAACGAAATTTAAAAAGAACTTAACGGAAAATATTACGACAATTAACAATTGCATAAATTAAATGCTACCATGTGAAATTTTCTCAAAAAAGTGTTACCACAGGCATTTTATTAAAACTGGATGCTATCATGTGGAATTTCCCTAAAATATATATTAAGATTAATTGAAGAACAATGTCAAAAGTCAAATGGTACTAATAAAATAGGGAGTGATAGATATACTACTATGTCTTCTTGGATTTGCATCAAAGGATAATTGAGTTAGCGACGGAGGAATTATGAAATGAACAGCACAATGGAGGTTTAACAATGCAAAACACAAAAGAAAAACAATGTAAAAGAACACAAGTGTTTATAAGGTATCTTGAGACTTGAATACTCCCCTTTAAAAAGATATTTATTATATTGAACTCAACAATTACAAGTATCATAAACACTCCCTATCTTGAGAACAATATCCTAAGGTCACAAAATACTAAAGCAAAATAAGAACACTCTCAAGTTTCTTACAAAGCTAATGCCCTCTCAACAAGTGTTTGGTTTTTGGTGAATGTTTCTATTGAGTGATGAATCCTATTTATAGAGTAGGAATTCATCACTTTTAGAATTCCCTTCATAACTCACCATAAACCACATGTAACTCCACAATTAACATGATAATTAACTCTATAATAATGCATGGTAATAAACTACTCAATAAACAATATAATAAACTCAGATATTACAACCCATTTAATGCTAAAAACTGGCCCAGAGAGCAGCTGTTGAGTTTCTGACACACTGCTCGACTGCTGCTTGGTCGAGCCTATCCTTGCTCGATCGAGCAGCTAAATCCCTGAGCTTCCGCCTGCATTCTGACTTAGTTGCTCGACCAGAATTCCTCGCTCGACCGGTCGAGCGGACCACAGCGAAGGTCGAGCGAGCTTCAGTAACCCCCAATATTGATTCTTCAATCAAACAGCCTTCATCAAACGATCCAAACCTTAAACCTAAGCAACTCGACATATCTTTATCGACCTTCTCTATAGTGCAAGACAAAGCATGTTAGATTCTATGTTTAAAGTTATCGTCATAGTCATGAATATTGGCACTTGCTTTAACAAATTATGTGGATAAAATTAGAAAAAATGTTAAAATGTATGGATGAGATTAAAAGAAAATGGTGGATTATTATCTAAAAATAGAAATAATGCAAATTAAACGGAACAGACCAAGAAAAAAAATGACGCAAATACCATGGGAGTTGGGACAAAGGAATTAATAGAGAAAACTCCTAGATAAATAAAAGATAATACTCCTAATATTTTTTTTATGTACCCAAATAAAAGACATTCCTAGTGGCAGCATATCACAAGTTAAAATTAAAGACTCAAAAGAACCACACAAATTAAACGTTCCCCACATCCTCAAACTAACAATCTATCATCAATGTCATTTTCTTTATCTTCCATTGTATGTAAGCCATGTCCAAATTCTCAAACCTCCTCAACGTTTTTGCATCCCATTACTCGAGCTCGAGCTCCAGCTCAAACTGGAGGTCGAGCTCGAGATTTTGCGTGCAAGTGTGAGTCGAATGAGCAATCGCTATCGTCGGATTCGATGAGAAAAGATGCATTGAAGTTGGGCATTGGGACACCGGTTATTATTGTTGAAGCTCCTAAAATGATTAAGACTGCTGCTTCTGTTCCTTGCCTTAGAGTCAATGCTGGCTTGGTTAATCCCGGTGATGTTGGAAGGTAAATTATCTGTGGTATTTGGCAAAATGACTTATTAAGCAATATTAGCTTATTTTGATACAAATAAAGGATTAAGTGGTGGTTAAATCAGTCATTGCTAATGTTTGGTAAATTAGCTGGTTGAAACAACTTATTGATACAGATATGCTGTTTTTGAACAATCTACTTATTATAGCGAGTTCAAAATCAGCTGCTCAAACCAGTTAATAAAATCAACTGGTAAAATCACCCACTATAATCAACTATTTACTACTAGCTATCAGCTGTTTGCTCTTATTTCTTAATTTTACTTGGTTATGGAATTTTTCAAAGAAATGTTAAGATTATAATTATTTTAATTTTGGATAAGAATAATACTCCCTCCTATTCAATTAAAGTGTCCACTTTGGGTTTGGATCGGATTTTAAGAAAAAATGGTAGTGGGGTATTTTAAGTGATTATAATAATTGAAAAGGTGGTAGTGGGGTATTTTAAGTGATTATAATAATTGAAAAGGTGGTAGGTGTGGTATTATTAAATAATATAAGTTGGGATAGTGGGGGGTATTTAGGTAAAAAGTTTTGCAAAAAATAGAAAGTGGACAAGTAAAGAGACTTTACCAAATAAGGAAAGTGGACATTTATTTTGAATAGGAGGGAGTATATACACCAAGAAGAAAATTGAAATTGATCTTGCTATAAATAATAAGAATTAAATCTCTATTACATATACAATGTTGGAAGTGAAAGCTTTTGATTAATTTGGGGGCAATGCTAGAGAAATCATAAGGGGGAAAAATTGATTTTTCTATAGGTGCTAAAAATTGAAGTAATTATGTATTTTAACATAGCATTTCTCAATAAGTTTATTTATTTATTTATCTATATTTATTATTAATTAATTAATTTATTGTATTTGTAGGATCGTTACTAGGAAACCTATGGATGTATGGGCTGTTCGATTGAACATTGGAACTTATCTTATAGATAGAAAGTACTTTAAACCACTTGAATTGGATGAATGAGGAGCAGTGGATTGTTATGAATATGATGGTTCTTAAGTTTTACTATTGATTTATTTTTTTTTATTTCTTTTGCTATATATGGAAATAGTGTAGATAGAATTATTACCTCCATTTCATTATTATGCTACTGATACTGGTACTTTTATAACAGAGCATGTTACAATTAGATGCTAGTATTTCAAAATGGAGAAAGTATATAGTTTTTACATGTTATATTGTAGCCTTCAAGAAAATCCCATAAGCCCACGAGAAATAAGCGTTGACTTCACTTAATGTGCTTCACTATTTTCCAAAGTTATATAGTAAAAGGAAGATTACCCACCAAATATTATATGCAAATTTATAACCCTTTATTTTAAGTGATATTTCATATTTCTAAAATATAAAGTATTTCCAACACCCATCAATATGACCTATTCCTTTTGTTTCAAAACAATAGTGTTAAAAATAAGTTCAATACAAATTTATGCAATGAATCAGTAACAAATAACAATATGTATAATCCCGTAAAAGTAAGTTTGATTGGGCCTTGTTTCAATTAGAGAGCAAGTATTATTTTTTTTAGAGGATATTTTAAGTTTGATTCTCACTTGGCTCTCAGTATACATTAATTATAGTCTCTAACAAAAGTTTGATTCAGCCAAAACAAATTTTATCGAGTATAAATACATTTAATTTAGAAAATTAAAACTGAGGAGAGAATATGGTCTAAATATGTAAAACTTATATAGTTCTAATTTCTAAATAGATATCATATGCAATTCAAAAAAGGTTACCGAATAAAAAAAGTGAGACATTATGGCATAGCAAAAAATAAGACACTTGATTACAATTATGAGTAATAGTACTATGTAGTTGTTTTATTTTTTCATTCAATATTCAAATTAATAGTGTTAAATATTTTATTTTTTTGGAAGAAATATTGTTAAAGATTTGAGACGTCAATACTTTTTATGATAAAATAATTAAATAAATTTAACGTACATACTACTATATGTATTTGTTTTATTTTTTCATTCAACATTAAAACTTAATAGTGTGACATCATACTTCAAAAAAAAAAAAAAAAAAGATTGAAACATCAATACTTTTTAAAATAAAAATAAATAAATAAATTTAACATACATAGTACAATATGTAATGTTTATTCCAATTGCAAGATTTCTGGACAAATAAAACCAGTTGCAAGGAAAAACATAATGCTCTTATCTTAGGCTTTGATTTCCCTTAATACTACTAAATGTTAGTACTTAGATGATATTTGAATCCTAGTATCCTTTGGTAGAATTCGTTGTAAGCCCGAACCCGAATGGAAACAATGGATCGTAATGCTTGTCACCCACATTCATAGGTAACTGATCAACCGACTTGAACCATGTTCGCGCTAACTTGCCAGTAAATCCATAGTCACCAAAGAGCAGATCGGTAACACCCTGGCCTTCTGTTCCTGGAAGCCATGCAGCGACAAGGGCGTCCACGGTTTCCAAGTAAGGTTGGATAACAACCGGCCTGCCTGAAATGACCACTACCACACACTTAACCGACCCACAAACATTCTTGATCGTGCTTGGCCCTGGCTCGGGAATTGTCAAGTTCATGCTATCGCCTTTTGTCTCAGCATAAGGTGGCTCGCCCACAACTACAATTGCATAGGAGAATCCACCAGATTTCACAAAGTTCGGGTCTGGGTTCTCGTTGAACACTACTTGGGTCTTTGGATCAACTGTGCTCTTCACCGCAGTCAATATTGTAGTACCCCTGGTAAGGTCATTGCCGGTAGTACCTTGCCACTCGATAGTCCATCCACCACATTGGTTGCCCAAGTTATCAGCATGGGATCCAGCCACTAGTATTTTGGGTGCCTTCTTCGGTAGTGGAAGTAAAGGTTTGGAAGCTGATTTTCCATTCTTCAAAAGAACAAGAGATTTTCGGACAGCTTCTCGTGCTAAGTCCCTGTGCTTCTGCTCGAGAGAATTAAAAATCGAGTAAGCAGAGAAAACAGGATTGCGGTTTAATTAAAGAAAGAATATCTTTGGTTGTGAATGCAAACCTGGTTTCCAAGTTGATTGACTAGAGTAAGGTCAGCCAATGGGTTCTCGAACAAACCCATGATAAATTTCACCCTTAAGATCCTCCTTACAGCATCGTCAATCCTTTTCATCGGGATAATGTTGTTGTTCACTTGTTGTTTAAGATCATCAATGAATTCGTTGAAGTTCATTGGAACCATCACCTGCATTTTATGATCCATATATAGTTAGGAGAACGAACTACTGGAATTATACGCATCGTAGATGTGATCAAATTTCAATTAAACGGAACAGGCCTGAACAAGCCCGTGCACCATAAGTTTTGCACAAATAGGTCAATTGACTCTAAAACTGCGTAGTTGCTGAATGCTGATTACTAACCATATCAATGCCGGCTTTAACTCCAGCTTGAACAGAGTAAGAATAGTTAGCATGAGGGGGAGATGTAATTCTGTCAATTCCTTCCCAATCTGAAATCACAAAGCCCTGCAAAAAAAGTGACAGATATTATTAGCACAATGATTCCGGAACTCCATTCTACACTCAAGTGTCAATCTAGAAATTTATGGGCCCTATGAAAACTGAAAGAAATAGGCCTTTCTATAGAGATTTCAATCTTTAATGGGTGTCTGACAAAAATATAGTTACAATTTCACAAGCGGTGTTTTACATCCTTCGTGACAATATTGATGAATTGCCCTAGGCAAATAGATATCTAGGGACAAGAACGGCCTTGTCTATAGGTTATGCTGTTAAGAAATAGGAAGCAAGTGTGAAGTATGTTTTCATTACCCGGAACTTGAGTTTTTTCTTGAGGAAACCAGTAACAAGGTTGTGATTCGCGTGCATCTTAACGCCATTCCAACTAGAGTAAGAAACCATAACTGTTGCAACACCTTTCCTAATGGAGTCAAGGTATGCTGGCATATGGATATCTAGAAGTCCCTTAAGGGGGATCACAGTATTGTTCTCATTTATCCCATTTTGTGTGCCACCGTCACCCACAAAATGCTTCGCACAACCCGCTACTTTTGTCCTGATCACATTAACAAACTAACATCACCATATATTCACTTCCAATACACACCATAGTAAAATGACTTTATACACCAAATCACGAGCACTTCTTATTTCAGATGAATTTTTTTTACTTCAGGTAAATAAAAATCAATCTTTTTATCTAAACAAGGTTAAAATTGCGTAGATTTAGACCACTTAAATCTCGCCAAGGTGGAAAACATTTAATGATATTGGGATAATGAAATGTTCCTGTACAACATACAACCAACAGTATGCGCGCTATAATGAGTCTTAAGACCAAGTACTAAAACTAGCATTAAACTAAGAGGAGTGTTCCTCACGTTGCCTGTAACAAAAAGTGTGCACAATCATACCAAAAATGCATATGCTAACACATCATAATCACACTCTCTTGTCATATTCCATTAATCAATGCTTAAATTTAGGCAAGAATTTTCAAACCAGATTTTTTAATGTTATATTGACTGAACTTTGAATCACATAAAATTTATAGATTTCAAACAAATACACTGCAAAAATATGACTAATGATGCTCATAAGTCTAAATAATCATACTTTAAACACTTTAAGTAGAGTGTGAGGGAACTTACTTTCCATTAACAAAAGGAAAACCTTGTTGATTAGCAGGAACATCTCCTTGTAATCCAGGAATGATTTCAGTCATCATTTGAACAATCCGATGGTCTTCGCTGTAGCTCTCGTAGCAACGTCCCCATCTCGGGTCCCTACAGACTGCGATACATGGAGCGAACGCGTATGGTATCCCGGTTGCTCTAACTTCAAGAGCAGTGGCAGCTCCAATTCTCTTGATAAGTTCAGGATCCCTGATAGATTGATAAAAACAATATTTATTATAGCACAAGTACATCAAAAAATTGATCCATCTAGCAAAATTCCAATGAAATTTGAAAATAATTTCTTAAATCCTTGCATAATAAGCCACATTCAATCAATTGATGCATTTGTTTTACTAATTTTACTTGATTTCATTGTAAATTCTAGGCGAAATTGTAAAAAACAAACCAACTTTTACTCATTTTGCTGAAAATAAATTCAACTATTGTTTAATTACTGAAAATATATTTGACTGTAGTTTATTCATATTTTTTACTTACAAAGAAGCTTTGAAGATTGTTATAAACAATAGGCCGGTTTATTTTTAACAAATATACCTAAAAGGTAGATTTATTTAAAAATAAATAATAGATGGGTTTATTTTTAACGAATCAAGCCAAGATTGGTTTATTATTAACAATTTCCCCAAAATATATCCATAGTTGAAAAAGACACTAGCTCATTTACATAACAATTTATTCTATGCTAAGAATGTGACACAATTTTGGAAGATATCAATCGAAAACAAACTCACGTACATCCAACCTTTTAAAATTACGTCTAATTAGGAATCACTTGTTGACACCGGGGTATGGAGATATTTGTTTGTAAAAATTTAGGATAATTAGACTGAATACTAGGTTATTGTCCTTTTTCTTTAAGTCAATGAATGAATGAAATAGCATAAGCATTAATGAGTAGTGCTTGCCTTGTGACACCAAGACCCACATTGTGAGGGAAAATGGTAGCATTGTAGACATTGTTGTGGCCATGAACAGCATCAATACCATAAATCATGGGTATACCCAGACGGGTTGATAGTGCGCCCTTCTGGAATTCATTCACCATATTAACCCAAGCTTCAGCTGAAGCCTTAGGTCCTGGTACACTCCCACCTCCACTCAATACACTCCCTATTCACAAAACACTTTAATTACTTTATTATACATCACATATCACTGCAGGGCAGGCCTAAGGGTGGGCAAGAGGGGCCGTCATCTAAGACCCCATGTCAACAAAGCAAAATTAATAATTGTAGAAGGTCTATATTAAATTGCAAAAGAAAAAGAAAAGCCCAAATAAGCCCTCGAAATATCCGGGGCTGGCCCTAACATATTAGTGAAAATGGTCTTAAATTGACAAATAAACCAAAAACTTTCTACTTCCTAGAATTATCTAACCATAGCTGATCAGGTGGATCTACACTTAAACATTAGGTAGCACATGCTATCCATAAATTTTTATAGAAATTTGTTAATATTCTTCGGTTTTATTATTTTAGAAATCGGGTTTTTCTTTCGATTCTCTCGCCATAGGGATTATCACTTTACTATGATCGATTTTGAATCCTGAATCTATCATTAGACCTAATAAGTAATAAGCCCTAGAAGGTTTCTCTTAATAACAAGATTACTAAAACAATTATCCTCCAAACATTTTGTTCACAATTTAAGCACATCTCTAATCTACATCAATTTTTATTTTATGACAAAATTAATCTTCTTTTCTAATTCAACAATTTCAAATTCAAAAACCAAATACAGTTACAAAGCTAGCGAATATATAATAAGACATAAATAAATGGGTATCAATTAAATGTCTTTTAGGCTACAAAAATCCAATCTTTGCATCATTTTCAGGTTTCAGCTCAAAAATCAAAACTTTGCATTATTTAAGCTTAAAAATCCAAACTTTCTATCAACACTCAAAGCTCAAATAACCAACTTTAAGATATAATCCAAGATATTATTGTAAAAATGCTTAAAAATATAAAATAAAAAATGACGAAAAAATAAAAAAGAGGAGGTAAATGAAAAATTATACCATTGAAATATAAATAAATGGGTATCAATTGAATGTCTTTTAGGCTACAAAAATCCCAACTTTGCATCATTTTCAGCTCAAAAAACAAAACTTAGCATCATTTATTTAAGCTTAAAAATCCAAACTTTCTATTAACAATCTAAGCTCAAATAACCAACCAACTTTAAGATATAATCCAAGATATTATTGTAAAAATGCTTAAAAAAATAAAATAAAAAAGAGGAGGTAAATGAAAAAAATACCAATGAAATAGTTTTTCATAACATCAGCAGAAGCAACTTGGCGTTCAATCTGAACCATTTGACCAATCTTTTCATCCAAAGTCATCTGAGATAATAAGTCTTTTACTCTCGCATTTACAGGCAATTTTGGGTTTTTATATTTCAATGAAATTGCTTCATTTGCTCCAATAAAGCTTGCCCATATCAATATTACAAAAAATATCATCTGGGTTACTTTCATTTTCCCCATTTCTTCCCTCAAATCTGCAAAAATTAATTTAGTCAACAAACAAGTAAAGATGAAGTAATAATAATAATAATAATCTTTGAAATGTGGGTTTTGATTGAAACAAAAAGAGAGATAAATCCTATCTTACCTATTTCTTGTGTTTATTTTTATGAAAAAATAAAAATAAAAATGAAATGATAAATGAATATTGAAGAAAAGAGAAAATGTGAAACAGGGGAAAACAGGGGAGAGTTGGCAATGGCAATAATGTCTGTCAACAAAACCTTTTTATAGGGAATAGGGATAAAACCGCCCACGTCTTCTTGAATGCCTCAATTTTTATTATTTTTTATTTATTTATTTTTTTTTGAGTCAACAAAACCTTTTTTTTATTTATTTTTATCCCTCCCTTCGTTTTTATTTGAGAAAAACATATTGTCAAAAAAGATTATAGAGTTAAAAATAATACTACCTCCTATTCGTCTTAAATGTCCCATTTGATTTTTTGGTACTATTCACTCATGATTCTTAATTTGTATTTTACTCTTAATCTATAAGTTAAAACATAGTCATGTGGGATCTTGTTTGATTCGTCTCAATACAAGGATTATTAATATCAAATTTTTATAATTTTTATTTAAGAATATTTTGAGATATTAACGGTTAAAATGTTGCCTCGACAAGTGTGAGAAAACTAAATAGGACATTTAAGCTGAATAGGAGGGAGTAGTAATATTTACAGCATCTCCAAAAGACTGTCTATATATATTAAAAAAAAAAACTGTTGATGGCATTACAGACTCAGGCCTAACAATTAAAAAAAAAATTTGGAGTTGGTATTATAATCTATTGTAATGGATGTTTTAACCTACTGAAATTGGTATTATAATCTATTAAAGTTGGTATTATAACCAATTTGGAGATACGAACTTTAATAGAAGTACTAGGTTATAATACCAACTCTGATCGGTTATTAATATCAACTTCAATAGGTTATAACACCAAGTTCAAATAGGATTATACATCTTGCGTTTTTCTGATAGTTGTTTTTTTTATTAATAATTGACCGACCTATTTGAGACACGTCTTTTATAAAGACGGTCTCAAGTAAGTATTTGAATATTTATAAAATTAAATTCGTACTTAATACTTCTGTCTTATTTTTTAAACATTATTCACCAAAATTCTTTTAATAAAAAGTAGACAATTTATTTATTAAATACTTCCTCCGTTCCATAATACTTGCTATATTTCCCATTTTGGGAAATTTCATATTACTTGCTACATTTCCTTTTTAGTAAAAAACCAATCATTTAAAGTTATACTTACTCATACTTTTATCCTACTCTATATCTAATTACTCCTATTTTTCTTTTTCATTTTTCAACAAATAGTATTAAAAAATTTCAAAAAAGCAATTTTCCACCTACTACTCATCATTGCACAGTAACTCCTTAATATTTGTGCCCATGCAATGGTAGCAAGTAAATAAGAACGGAGGAAGTATAAGATAGAAAAATACTAATGTCTAAATTTCCACAGTGGCCTCTACTGGACAATCGGAGTAGTCTATATGCTAAGCAGTGCCGTTTCTGACGATTTTTGGGCCCTAGGCGAAAATTTAAAAAAGGCCCTTATTTAAATGAAGTGTCGGTTATTTTTTCTCCAACTATGTAGTTAGTCATGCGCTTAACTGAAAATCTAATGCTGCAAGTTCGATCCATAATAGAAGCTACCTATATGTAAATAAATAATTTTTTACTATATGTATTTACTCAAAATTTGGACCCCTTCATGAGTTGGGCCCTAGGCGGTTGCACCTCAAAACTACCCCCAGGAATGGCCCTGATGCTAAGTGATCACATTCATGAAAATAAAATAAAAAAAACCCTTTTGGTTGATGATAAGTCCTTAAATTTGTCCATTTTAAGCGTCTTGATTAGATTGATTAAACAGGAGAGTTAATCTGTCCATTTATTGGTTTGATTCTACCCATATAATGGGTTTTGATCTCTCTCTTTCTTCGTGAGAGTTTGGAGTTATAAAGTTTAGTTTGTAATTGATTTGTTGATAGAGATTATAATGCAGCAGACACCAAAATTACAATTATCATCGACTACATCAAATTCAATTTTATCTCAAGACTACAATAGATCGAAAGACCCCCTCATAGAAGGCTGTGTCAAACAACAATATGGAAGAAGATATTCAGAATTGTTAGATCTCATATACAACGATCGTAATTTTGTTAATTTTGAATTATCTTTGATTAAAGTTATCATGTACTCCTTGGTAATTTTTAGTTATGATGTAGATGTTGTACGACTCTTTATTAAAGAATTAGGTATTATTAAAAAAATGAAACAAAGAGCAATGATATTGTCCACTAGCATCTCGGTGTCCTCTCCTCATACTTACTCCGTCCTAAAATATTCGTTACATTTGACTTATGAGTACTATTTATTGTTCGGGTTTATTTTATATAACGACTAATGTATAAGAAGAAATATAGTCAAGTGAGATCTTGTTTGAATCGTCTAATTGCATACTTTCATAATATTAAATTTTTATAATTTTTAGCTAAGTGTAGTTTAAGATATTAATGATCAAAATTATGCATTAAATTGCGTAAAAAAGTAAAGTAGCAAGTATTATGGAACGGAGAAAGTATCTTGAATAGCCGAAGAGATGATATACTACAGTCACACTGTGTGATTGTAAGTCATTTATTTTATACTTTTTTTTTTATCCTTTTTGGAAATGTCTCTCCTTTGTTTTTTAATCTCATTTATGATTTATTTATTTTTTGTTTTATTCTCCAATTTAAGTCTTCTTTCACTAAATTTAACCTAAAAATGAGTGGATAGTAAATGAATTTTTGGATAAAATTTTAAAAAGTTGTAAGAATAATTACAAAAAGATAAAATAGTGCAAAGTAAGTCCTGATAATAAATGAAAGGAAAAATTATCGTGAATAATACAATATGTTTCTAATTTTCCTACAACAATATCAACTATTGATTAATCATGAATAATAACAACTTAAAGGGGTGTTTTACTAGAAAATCCCTAACATGTTAAACATTAAACTATAAGTAATTATAAAATAAAAAATTAGTATATTAACTACTCCCTCCATTTGTTTTTATTTGTCCACTTTATCTTTTGCACGCATTTTTTAGCAAATTTTAAACCTTAATATCGCTAAGTGCGCATCATAAAAAATTATAAAAATTACATATCAAAAAACTTTACATCAAAACAAATCTAACAAGATCTCACATGAATATATTTTATCATCAATATACACTTCAAAAAATCTAATTTAAATTTCTCTCTCTAAAAGTGGACAAACAAAAAGGAACAGATTGAGTATAAACTAATGTTGGTATTATTATAGGAAAATATCTCTCTAAGTTAATATTATTTATGGCTAATCAATAGTTGATATTAGTGTAGGAAAATTAACAAAATATTACTCCCTCCGTTCCTTTTTGTTTTTCCACCTTACTAAAACGGGCAGTTTCATAAGTTTTTCCACTTTAGAATACTTTCCATTTTTGGAAAGTTTTCATCCCACTTTTACCCCTTAAAACCCCACTTTCCTTATTTCATACTACTATTTAATTATTTTTTCTCTCATACTTCCAATACAATCATTACATTACACTATTATTTAATTATTTTTTCTCTCATACTTCCAATAAAATCATTACTTCCCACTACTATATAATTAAAATAATACCCACTACCAACAAAGATACCACTTTTCTTAATTTTGGTGAAAAACTCAAATAAGAACATAAAAAAGGAACGGAGGGAGAGTATATTGTTGATAATAATTTTTCCTAAATGAAAATAGAATTCTTGTGCTGAATTGATATTGACTAACACTATTCAAAAAGAAATATTGTAAAATATAAGGAGTGGACAAAGATAAGGATTATAGAAAATTTATTAGGACAAAGGGAGTAATGTATTCCAAAAACCCCAACTAAAATCTTATTGGATTCGTTCGGAATGTTTAAGTTTATAATATTATATTTTGAAAATTTTTATTAGAAAGTTCACAGTGAGAAATATAAGGATTATAAATTTTAAATATTTTTTAAAAGAATAGAAAACTTTACCAAACTTATACTCCCTCCTATTCAAAATAATTGTCCACTTTGGGTTGAACACAAATTTTAAGAAAATGATAGTTAAGGTATTTTAAGTGATTATAATAATCGTAAAGGTGATAGTTGGGATATTTGAGTGATTATAATAATTGAAAAGGTGGTAGGTGGGAGAGGAAGTCTTAGTAAATAACGATTATTTGTGAAATTAACAAATCACTCTTATGTGGTGAAATTTGATAGGAGGAGAGTTTTGTGAATTTAAATTTAACTTTTTTGATTTTGTTTATTTAATTATTATTATTTTTGTCTTTTTGTGGTTATTTACAAATTACGGTTATTGATTAGGATTTATTGGTAGGTGGGACATTTTAAATGGTATAAGTTGGGGTAATTGGGGGTATTTATGTAAAAAAACATTTGCCAAAAATAAAAAGTGGACAATTAAAGTGACTTGAATAAATAAGAAAAATGAACAATAATTTTGAATAGGAGGAAATATTATAATCTAGTTATTGTATTTGGTCTTTATTACTCCAAGTGAAAAAATGATTTATGAAGAGAGTATTACTTCTACTCTATTAAATAATGGAAGCAGTATGTTCGTAAATTGTACTTCCTCCGTTCCATAATACTTGCTATATTTCACTTTTTTACACAATCCAATGCACAATTTTGATAATTAATATCTTAAACTCCACTTATCTAAAAATTATAAAAATTTAATATTATGAAAGTATGCGATTAGACGATTCAAACAAGATCCCACTTGACTATATTTTTACTTACGCATTAGTTGCAATATGTAAAATAAGCTTGAATGATGAATAGTGCACAAAATCGTTATGTAGCAAGTATTTCGGAACGGAGGAAGTAGTAGTAAATACCAAAGAATTGATTCGCTGGAAAGCCTGGAGAATGTACTTTTATTCCACTTTATTTATTGGGAAAAATAATTGTAGTACATTTTTTAGAACGTTGAGGCAAAGCAAGATTTAAAATCAATGATTCATAGTCAACAAAAATATGTTACCGTTGAGGATGAACGGTCGCATTTCATAAACTTTTTATTTGTCATTTAATAAACATGAATTTGATATGGATCTGATGAAGATATTGATCTGTGACTAATTTGAACTTAGATTGATTTTAACGTGTATTATCATTTATCATACATCCATTTCAAGTAGTTTTTAATTTAGACGTATTTGTAACAAAGAGAGTAAGTTAGACTTAGACCAAATTCATAAATAGATTTTTCGTTTCAAATGGGTTTTTACTTCATATTTATATTTTGACATTTTTGGCAAATGCTAACTAACACTCTAGATGTTTGTGAACAGAAATAATATATTTGAAAGAAACAAAATAAACGTTCAAAAACAGTACACCTTTCGTTCTCCAATGTTCTTTTTGTTTAAGATTTTCCACTTCATGAAGGGAGAAATTTGATTAAGATTTTTTAGACATATATAGAAAATAAAATATATTCATGTGAGATCTTATTAGATTAATCTTAATGTATACTTTTTTTTATTACATATTATTCATAATTTTATATAATGTGTACTTAGAGATATTAAGGTTCAAAGTTTGCTTTAAAAACAGTGCAAAAGGTAAACAAAAAAACAAAGTATAATATATTTTGACGTGTGATTTGGTGATAAATTTCAAATGTTATGCTATGATTAATAACTATGGGATTAAAAGTTTTTAATATATTCTATTTTACTATGTCCCCAAAGGCGTCTGTTAGCAAAATCCTATATTTTAACAATTTAATGATATAAAAGCATAAAACCGATCAAAATGGATCTAAAACAAGTCTTAAATGAGTTAATATTGATTTAGTGAAAATAAAGTTTTTGGTCAAGAAAATAAGATGAGCGAAGGAACAAGGTACCATATTCTATTGTTTGATAGAAATATCAACTTTCGATATCGTAAAGTTCTGTTGAAGAGTTGTTGGTTCAACACGGTATTAATGATGCTCTAGAGAAAACAACACCTACATCTTTAGATGTTGGGAAGTGGGAATCCTTGAAGAAAAGACGGTGAGCACCATTAGTTTATCAAGCCTAGAGGAGATGGATCCCAATGTGTTTTTGGAGAAGCTTTAAGTGGTGTATGCAACTCATGAAGGAGGAGGATACAACCATGCAAGAACACATTAGCACACTCATACAACTAGTGTGTCAATTGTTGAATGCGGATGTAAACTTGTCGGATGAGGAAAAAACTTCACTTCTTTTGGCTTTTCTTTCGAAGATTTATTAAAAAAAATATATAGTTCAAATATTGCTCATTGGAAGGGTATTTATTGATCAAACATGTTGAGAGAAAATGATAGGTTCATGGTGAGATGTGAGGAAGAATCTTATAGAGGAGGAACCAAAAAGAAGAGTTACCAACAAAGACAAAAGTTCTAAGTGAGGAATAACTATAATAATAAGGAGTGTTTCTATTGTACGAAGAAGGGGATTCAAACGATGTGCAAGAGATGAAGGAAGACTTCAAGAAGAAAAGGAGCTTGTGGTAGGAAGGATGTTGATAATACAGAGTTATCGCTATAGGTTATGTTGATGATGAGGAAGATTACGAAGCACTTCTTGTTTGTCAAGGAGTGTCGTATGGGAAGAAATGAGTGGTTGACTCTGGTTGCTAATTCCAATTTTATTGTGAGAAGAAAAATTTTACTAAGCTTAGTTTGGGTGAGGTAGACCTTTGGGGCGTTTGGCAAAATATCTTATTAGGTAATTTTAGCTTATTTGATACAATTAAAGGGTAGTGGTCAGACAAGTCAATGCTAATGTTTGGTGAATTAGCTTGTTGCAACAACTTATTGTTATGAATAAGGTATTTTTGAACAAGCTGCTCATAGTAGTGAGGTTCAACATGATGGTGTCACCAAAACAATCTCACCAATACCATTCATCAGCTGGTTAAACTAGTTAATAAAATCAGTTGCACTTGGTCAAATCAGCCACTTTAATCACTTATCAGCTATCATCTATCAGTCATTTGCCAAAAATCCCCTAGTTATTTTGCCAAATGATGAGAGGGTGAAGATGGAAGGTATTGGTGAGATTGTTTTGGTGACACATGATGGTGTCAAGAGAAGACTTAGTTAGGACAGGTATGTTCCCAAGTTTGAGAGAAATCTCATCTCATTGGGTAGATTGGAAGCTAAGGGATGTTCTTTCTAGGCTAATGGCGAGACCTTAAAATTCATTAGAGGGAGCACGGTACTCATGAGAGGAAGAAGAAGTGAGAGCAACTTGTACATGCTACAAGTTAATGGTGATTGTTGAGCCACAAAGTTGATTAGATTGGTTGTGGGTCACCTAAGAAGGTGACATTTGATGATGGTAGGAGGGTTCGACTTAAGGAGGAGATTGTTAGTGCAAGTGTCAATTTTCCTAGTCTAGGAGATGATTGTGATCATCTCATAGCCCATTCCACAACTTGCATTTTGGAGAATGATGAGGTGTGTTCAATGGGACATGGGAGATGTAAGTTTGGATCAATACATGACGTGATAAATAAGGTACATAGATAGTGCCTTGAACAAGGCAATAAGATGCACAAGGAGGACCTTGATTCATGCCTTGATCAGGTGAAGTAAAAAGTGAATGGCATCGAGCAGGTGCTCGTGCGAGCTCATATAGTGCTCATTCGAGCACCTTAGTACAAGGGTCATTTTGACTTTTTGTTTTGCAGTATAAATTAGGGATAAGCTTACTACTCTGTCCTAGATGTATCTACTTGTTTGGGGGCTATATAAGGTCCTAAATCAGATTAGAAGAGCATGCGGAGGAGCCTAATACACTAAGATCAACTAGGATTAGAGAGAGCCAAAAGAGTTGTCTACTTATAATGCAGTGTGTTTCCATTAAAGGTGGAAACTTTGTGCTTGAGAGGTTATTCTCAAGGTGTATGAGGGCTGGATCATCAATCTAATGTTGATTAATTAATGATATACAGTCTTGTTTTAAGGAGAGATATATCCAAGATACCTCATAGATCATCCATGTGTTATTGTGTGTGTTGTGCTCCTTAGAGTATGCTCTGTTTTCTTAACATTATTTCTTCTTGTTCTTCGCTAATGAGAGGTCCTTAGCCTTTCATTTCATTACATAATTCAATATTAGATAGAATTTCAAATCAAACGACCTTCGTCATGAGTTCATGACCTATGTAGACCCGAACCTAGAATTCCATTGCCCAAATATTTATTCTGCTGTTTTTTTTTTGCTACAAATTTTTACTTAATTACAAGGAAAATGTATTAGCCTAAGCACAAATATGGCTGTTTATTTTTTTACAAATATCAAAATAAAAATTTACTAAGTTAAGAAAAAAACAAAAAACACATTCGGATCGTATCTTCGACAGAATAAACTGCATCAATGATCGATCTACAGATTTTGTTGCAGATATCTATTCTGCAAACTTTTTCTTAAGAGCTATAGTACAGATATATAAATCATTTAAAAACTTTATTCTTCAATTATGCACTCGCTGCAGAATACTCCCTTCGTCGCATTCATTTTACTACAACTGCTATAAGTTCTCGCCTTGAGAATTTAACTGTAGCAAGTTGAATGAGACGGCGAAGTATTATTCAGCGACAGCGTGCCTGTTTATCTTCGAGAAATTCCATAAAAGATATATTGTGTTTGGAGGAATAATAGGCTATGGCTTACAATTAATTGTACTTCCGTTGGCAAGTGAACTATTCAAGTACCTCTCGATAATGTCGAGGCCACAGAGCTCCTTGACCACAGGCATCGTGGCAGGAACACTTAATTGGAACGGCGAATCACTGTCATGGCCGTCCAAGCCACCCCAGGACGCAAGCTGTCTCCTGGCTTCCTTAATCGCTGCTCTTGTTGCACAGTGTACTGATGCGGCTAGCAACAACGGTGGCTCTCCAGACGCTGCAGATAAACCAAACAGAAAATTAACGAAAATTTTCAATGTTTAATATTTAAACCCGTGATTGCGATTGAAGTTTGTTGTTTAGGGAAGAGGGAGGTTCGCATAAGCACACACCTTTAGAGGAAAGAATGCGCTTCTCATGATGTCCACTGTTCATGATTTCAACATTGAGTTGTCGCGGGATAGTATCAATTGTTGGTATCTTATATGTCCATGTGCTATCGGAAACCACTACACCATTAGGATCTGTTAGATACTCTTCCAGCATGAAGAATCCGATACCTTGAACAAAAGCCCCTTCAATCTGCAAGGAATATTAATAATTAAAATGTATTGGCATGTGTTCCAGATCAATGCTTAACAGAATTTACGAACGTATCCAAAGGTTTCCACTTGCATATAGGTAAATAGATGCCTCCTCCGTTTTTATTTAAAAGATTGTTTGGTTAGGGCACGAACATAAGGATAACCGTCACATGATTCACTAATCTCCTTGATAATCGCGAATGAATAAGAGCGAAATATGGTCGGTTTTGGACTATTTTACGGTCATTTTGAGCAAATTGCGAATTCAAAAAGCGAATTATGTTACACCGATAAGTATGGATGAGAGAATCAAAGTGAACCAAAAAGAAATTGTGCATTAATTTAGAAATTTCCCAAAAAAGAAGGCACACTTTAAAAGACGGAGGAAGTATATTTCGAGCATCTAAGGACTAAAAAATAAGATGGGTGCTAAAAATCAACCTGCCCCAAATCAACAGCAGGATTTAGACTCTGTCCACAGTCATAAATGATGTCGGACCGCAATATAGCAGTTTCCCCCGTAAGAAGATTCACTTCTACCTGTGGAAAGAAAGTATTGTTGTTATAAGAAAAAAGAAATTGGAGAAAAAATCAGTTAATTTTATCAATCCAGGATCAACTGCAATAGTGGTAGAATTATATTCTTTCAATCAAGGGAAGAAGAATGTCCGTTATAAATATTACCTCACTGACAGCAACACCGTAGTTTAGATATTGCATGGAAGCAAACTCTGGCACGAAATAGGTGCTGGCTGACAAATTCACTGCTTTGAATCCAGCCTGAAATCAGAAACGGAAGTGAGATTTTAAATAAACGGAAGTGAGATTGTAACTCTTTGTTTTGAATTATAATAGACTATATTAAAACGACTCGTTAAATCATGTGCACTTTTTGTTTATGTGAACTTGCAGATGATGTTTGCTACCAATGATCAATCAGAAACAATAATTTTATCATCACTAATGAGGGTACGGTTTGCATACATCTAAGATCTAACCCTCCAAACTTGATTAAATAGGAGCCAAAGCGACATAATGGACGTGCGGGATGAAATCTTATATGATGCACATTCATGATCCTAACAGATTTTTCTGTTGCACAATTTTGGAGGCAGTTCAGAAAAGAAAGGGGAAAAAGTTTGAACTAGTACTCACCTGTTTAATCAGTGTCTCCCAATTTATAGAACCCATTTGTTCTTCCAATTTTTCCTTGAGGGGGATCAATCTTTCAACCAGTGTATTGCAGCAAATCCTCACAGCCTCGCAGCTAGACTCAGAAGTCGTGCTTCCAGCAGTATATCCTCCTTGTATCACGCTTAGAGTATCCGCTTGTATTACCCGTACCTTATCTAAAAGTTGGTCACTTCCAGCACACTTGATCAAACTTAGACCATATGCAGCCATCTGTTGTACTTTGGTCCAAAGGCCCTGACCAAGTTCAATCCCTCCTACTTCCACGGAAATCGATCCATCCGAAAGTATGCTGACTTTACCCGGGGTTGGTCTTTGTAAAACACCATGCACAATGGGTAACCGGGATATGCCCCTTTTACACCATTTATGAGTAGAGTTAAACTGTTTGATCATCTCTTTTCTCGGTTCAAAGCTTGAGGATGAATATAGTTTATCCCAAAGTAAAGGTAAGGTATATTCGCCCGGTTCTCCAGCAGAGTGTTGATAGAACAATGCTAAACTATCGTATGTGTGAAAATTTTTGGCTCGAACAGCATCAACATCCACTGAAAGGGCAGAAGCTACATGTTCAATCACAGCTTCAGCTATAAACGAGCCCTGTACTTCTCCAGGACCTCGCATTGCCGACTTACTCGTAAGATTAGTTTTGCATAATTTAATGTCAAATGATAGAGCACCCCAGTTATACTTCTTAAATGCACTCATTAGGTTTGATGGAATGATTGGGCTAATGTCTTCTGATATACCCGCATTAATTAAAAGGTCGAAATGTAAAGCTGTGATCTTCCCGTCTAATTTGAATCCCACGCTATAATTTATCTTCATTGGATGTCGTCCTCCGGCCAGTATCATATCAGTCTTTCGATCGAGATACATCCTCACAGGACGACGAAGCTTGTGCGCGGCTACTGCACAGGCTGCTGCAACCTATACCAACATCAATTCAGCATATTATATTCAATTTTGTCATTTGATAAGCAAAAAATACGTTCATATAAAAGAGCTTATAAAGTTCGATACTCACAGGCATAGCTTTTATTGCCTTTCCTCCAAACCCGCCGCCTACCCTTCTTGTGATGACACGAACATTATGTTCGGGAACTCCAAGACATTTTGCAATCACAGAATGCGCAGTTTCTGGAGCTTGAATAGAACTATAAACCACCATGCAGTTATCTTCATCTGGAATAGCTAGAGCAGTTTGAGTTTCCATGTAGAAATAGTACTGTGATGGGAGTCGAATCTATATATATCATAAACAAGAAATGCTTCAGTAAAAAGTACGATTAAATATAATCAAATAATATCATAATACGCGCATTAAAGATACCTCGGCTGAAAGAATTTTACGATCAGCTTCAGCCATTCCCTTGGCAAAGTCACCAATGGGTTTTGGGTAAAGAAACGGCGGAATTTCAAAAAAGCTAGACCTCTCAACTGCATCCTCGACCGTTAAAATCGGGGGATCTAAGTTTTCTACTTCATAGTCAACGATTGCTTTAATTGCTGCTAATTCAGCATGCTTCTGTGTATCTGCAACCTATAATGCTCTCGTACTTAGTAAAGTTCAAAATTCAACTCAATAGATAAAGAGAGACTAGTGTAACATGATTCGCTAATTGCCTTGTGAATCTTGAATCGAAAAAAAATTGAATTATGGTTAATTTTAGGTTGTTGAGCGAATCGCGAATCCAAAAGACAAACTAACTAGCGAATTGTGTTTCATGAGAGAGACATTGTTAATGAGATGCTAAAGGTTTTGAGAAGATCAACTTACCACTAGTGCTATACGTTCACCAGCAAACCTCGTGATATCATCAGCAAATAACATATCTTTCCCGAAAATTGTCTGTGCTCCGACATTCTGTCCAGGGATATCTTTATAGGAAAGAACAGCAATTACTCCATCCGGAAATGAATCAGACTCATATCTAACACATTTTACCCCTGCTAATGGCTTTGTACTACATATGAATGCTCCATGAAGGCAGCCCTTCGGAGAAGGGATATCATCAACGTATAAGACCTCACCTGCACATATAATTAAAATACTAAAGATGATACTACAAAACGCTACTTCCAAGATAGCCTACTAGTAGTTATTACTACCTTTGTCCCTTTAATTATGCTACACAGTATACCAAAAGCTCTCACTTTGACTCCCACAACCACAATGTCGGAAAATTAAAGGGACAAAGGAGTATTATACAATAACTGTGATCAGCTTGTAGTCTTCTACGGTTCAAAGTAAGCCGAGACACGACATAGGGACCCAAATATAAAGCCTACATTTTGGTTTTCTAGGTTTTGTATCTAGTTGGGTATTGGTCAGTTTTGGTGTAGCTTGTTTTTTGGTGTTTTCAAACCTACGAACATAGTCCCCTCCTATGCTGTTTGGGTCGCATGATATAGTTTGGGCTTTGTTTCCATGGCTTTTTCCCCTCTCCAGGGTTTTCTGTGTAGGCGGTCTTGGTCACTTCTATGTTGGTGTTTGTTTCTTCATTGATCTATACAGTCTGAATTTCCAAAAAAAATATAAAATAAGACATTTTAGTTAAGGCGAGAAACACCATATGAGATGTTTCAAGTCCAACAAAAATATCCATGTTCGCTTAAAAAATTAGAAAATTGACATTTAACAATTCACAATTTGTTAAATAGATTAAACAAACCAGATGCCTGAAGAGCAGCTCCAATTTTGTTCACGGGTTTTCCCACAGGATGATACTCCGTGCTGGGCACAATTTCCTGCTTTGCAGGTAACAACAGAGTTTTCTTACTGTCTTCTTTCATTTTAGACTCTGTTACAATGTATCCGTCCAAGCCTAAACGAGAAAATCCTAAATCAGTTTCGACCAAAGGCTGCAGAAATTCAAAAACAAAGGCCTCAGCCAAGCTTTTCCGGTACGAAGGATGTGAAGTGCCATCTTTTGGAACCACAGTAGCTCGAACTAAACTCATTGTTTCACGAAGAACATCATGATTAAGTATTCTACCACCTAAAAACACTTCAACTTCTTTAGCTCTCACTGCATGCTTAGATCCATAAGCACCAAAAGCCAGATGAATCTTCTTTATCATGAAACCGGCAACATTGCTGGGAGAAACTTCAGCAAAGAAAGCAGCGTTTAGATAAGGTAATGCATTCCCGAGAGGACGAGGTGATGCCCTATATGTTTCAAACATAAGTTTGCAATTCGATGAAGGTTCCTGAATCGGAATTTGGACACCGACAATAATACTTTTTGAATCTAAAGGAGGCCTTGCAAAGAACTCTTCCAATTTGACGGTCTCCCATTTAGAGCTTCGTATGATCTCAACACTTGAATCTACAGCTAGAAGAACGGTAGCAATGTCAGACGGAAATCCACATCTTTGTGCCATAACTAAATTCCCACCTATACTCGCTGAATTTCTAATAAACCCAGAAGCAATTTTCTCAAAATGGGCAGCAATTTTCTTAAAGACGGTTTTACTTCCCTCACTTTCGTTTATTCTATCTTCACCACCCTCCTTCAGTGCTACTATAGCCTTAGAGATGGACATAGCTGCACCAATTTTAATGTATGTAGAATCTCTTTTAACCATAGATAGCTCGGGAATGTATCTTAAATCAATGTATGTATCATATCCTTCTAATTCCTTATAATAACTCGTGCTTGTATTACTAACGACTAATTTGACGCTACCAACATTGTTGGATTCACTCCATTCCAACTTCTTGTGGAGCTCCTCGATACTAGAAGGGGTATACCAAGAACATTTTCCGGAATCCAATCGCATATTAAATTTTATTTCATTCTTCAAAAATTCAGGAAACATTGATATAGGACGGCTACGATCATAAACAGGTAGCTTACTAACCTTAAGATCCTTTCCCTCTTCCTTTTGCCAAAAGGCATTAAATCCTAGATCCTCGATATCCACATCTGCGGCAAAGCTTTTGCAAGCATCGACAATAGGTCGATAGCCAGTACATCTACAGAGGTTTCCAGCTACAGCTTTTTCTGCCTCGGAAACCGTCAGATTTGAGAACCCAGGAGAGGATTTAGGTTCATCACTTTTGTCGGCATTAACAAGGGCTGAGAAGAGAGAAACACACATTCCAGGTGTACAATACCCACATTGAGAGGCATGGAAACCATCAAATCGTTGATGAATTGAATGAAAACCTTGTTTCTGATTTCCAAGGCCTTCTGTTGTAGTAATGGAACAACCATGTATACTACAAAGAAGCGTGAGACATGAGTTAACGGTATAGTCTTCCACTTTGTCGAGTACAGGGTCATATTTAGATAGTAGCACAACACAAGCCCCACAACCACCTGCAGTCAACGACATCGAACAACGGTCAAATACATTTTTACAACTACAACAGATCATAATCATACCTGCAAAAAGGGAAACATATAGCTAATTCTTGAACTGGAAAAATATGCATGTATTTGGCAATATCTTTCATTATGACAACATAATCAATAAGAAAACCTAGTGAAGCCATCTATAACAAACTGGTATAATTTTATTCCTCAATGATAACTTAGCTCATTCAAAACTCTCTAGTCTCTTCCGCTAGACTTCCAAAATAAACAAAATTAGCTCCTATTGCTGTAAATACCCACAAGCTTCGTTAAGTCCCCTTCATTGGAATCGCCGTGCATTGTAGTTTAGATATAGCAGAGACAGGATAAACCTAACCAAGAAGCCATTTTCACTTTTTTTTTTTTTTTGAAAAATAAAAGAATCTATCACCACAAAGTACTCCTTTGCTCCTTGGAGGATTGCTCTGTTTGACGAAAAAGCTCTCACATGTATGGATTACACGATGAGAGACAGAATGCATATACATATCAAACTAAGTACGACAATGTCTTTACATGTTACTTATCAAAATATATGGCACATTCATTTAGTATTGAACATTCCATCACTTTCAACAGAAATGACAAACAGCTAAAAGCCTATTAAACACATACATACAAAAAAAAAAAAAAAATGTGATACCGGTTACTTTAGTTGTAAAAGTTGCGGAAATGATACCCAAAAGCCAAAAATTTAGAGGCTAAAACTATGCTCCATCCATATATTGACCTTTGATCTTTAAACACCAAAAACAGAATCCATACCTGTTCACTGTTCTAAGGGGCTTCAACAAATTCCTTCAAAAATCATTAAAACTTCACTAAATTGCAATTATTTTATTGATTCAATAACTAAGTAATTACTCCACAAGATGACACACCACTAAATTTTAAGCAATGTTTTCTTCATCAAAAAACCTACATGTCTCGATTTAAAACTTCAAACACTTACACAGGTAATGCCACACCAATACTACTTGTCCTTCACATAGGCAGCGGAGATTATTTTTGCTACCTACTGAGGGAAATGATCGCCCTTAACCAACTGAGCCAACTAGTATCCGTAACTACTCTCTTACCACATGAATTCCATTTACTTGAACTAAGATACTACTTTGTAGTCTTGTAGATTGCAAATTGCACCACTATATTCTTGAATTCCACTTACTTGAGCTTATATAGTACTCCATCCATTTCAACCACTTTGTCCATTTCATTTGGACACGTTTCGAAGACATATATTGAAGTCTTAATTTCTCTCATGGTGCATAGCTAAAAATTATAAAAAGTTGATGACTATGCTATGCTTTTAACTTATAGATTAAGTATAAAATACAAATTAAAAATATTCGTGAATAGTGTCAAAAAACTAAATGGAACAAAGTCGGTGAAACGGAGGGAGTATTAGTTAGTTGTAGTTATCAAATTGCACAACTATGTAGTCTTGTCTCAGTTGGAGAATAAGTATCACTCTTTTCGATAAGGTCCCAACTTCTATTCTCACCTGACCATCTCCTTCGCTCAGCCTACCTACAATCAAAAACTTTGCACACCTATGAACCCTCAACTATTGTTATCTTACCTTACTTTCTCCAACTTATGTAATAGCTAGGAATATGAACTTACAAGTAAGTTGTCACTCAATTGAATTGACAAAAACATGTTCAAATGTGTCAAAATGCATAAAATTAATCATACCCAACAAAAATAAACCATCAAAACCAATCAAGAAGTCCATAAGCAAGATTAAAAAGAAGAAAGAAAAGAGTAGAGATAAACAAACCTTCACCACAACCAAGCTTAACACTTTTAAAAGGAGTTTGGGTACGCAAAAACTGAATCAAAGTGGTTGAAGGGTGAATAGCAGAAATCTCATATCTTTCACCATTAACAGCAAACACTAAATTCCCACCTCCCATTTTGTTCTTCTCGATGTTCTCCATATCTTTTCAGCACACAAAACAACAATCACTAAATTAAATAAGCAAAAGAAAAAGAAATCCTTAAAGTTTTGAACTTTGACTTGTATTTGTAAGATCCAACGATAGTAAACAAGACCCAACATAATGATGTCAGATTGATTGTCAGAAAGTGTCATTTTTTTCAATATTTGGTAACTTTTTTTGGATTTTATTTACAAAAAGGCTAAGATTTGGTTTGATGAAATTATGGGGAAGTTCTAGTTTATCTTAAATGGGAGGTTGAAGCAATGCCTAATGCCTAAATGGTAATTCAACATACTTATTTAGGGTATTTGGCATACATAATATACATGTTTTTTGCGTGGGACTATAAAAAAGATAATACCCTTTGCTTTTGTGTGTTGGCTAAAATTGCTTTTTATTTTTAATAAAAAAATTAAAATTAAAAATTTCACCCCATTTATAAAAATTTAACATTCGAGTTGCTTTTTAAAATTCTTTTCAAGTGTTTTTTAACTGTAAATTATTAAAAGGATTGCAATTTTTATATTTCACAAGGTAGTTTGAGGAAAAGAAAATATTATATGAGAATTGAACTTATAATCTTACTAATTTACATAAGATTTTTGGAATCAGAACATCAGTTTTTCCTTTGTTGTTTTCTTATTAGTTGGCTAATTTTGTTTATAGGGTCGGCTGGAATGATAAGTTAACGAGAATATCATGTGAAAATATAGCTTTTACCAGTTGCTAAGAAATAACTCAACTCTCACTTTTAAGTGATATTTAATTTTTCACATATTTGTTGATAAACTATGAGTAAAGCGTATATATTGATATGAATTCCATTTCAATTCAGGCGTATGACGCATTTTGAGGTGAAATATCACTAGAAAAATTATTTTTTTAAGCTCAAATGATTAAAATAAAAAATAGAATAAATTTTTTTTTTCTTTTGATTAGCTTTTTATATTTACATTTAATCTTAAACAATTTTTTTCAATAATAATTGTATAATAACTAATTTTATAAAATATTTTTTTAAAAAATCCACATGGTGATCCTTAGGTTTTCCACAACTTTTATTTAATTTCATCCTTTAATTATTCTTCAAATTCTCAAAATTTATATGAAAAAAATGACTTACCTTAATTACTTAAATTTACATGTCTTCAATCTCTATGTCTTTTTTAATGTATCAAGTACAATTTCTCTTTCAATTCCTTATTCATTTCCAACGATTTAAACTAATTTAATTTTTTCTTTATAACAATACAAATCTTAATAAGAAAATTTGCTCAAAATAATCCCAACTATCACCCGTTGACCAAAAATAATTTCAACTATCAATTATCTTCTAATAATTCCAACTATCCTTCGAATTTGTTCAAAATAGACCCCTCCTCAAAAAAACCGGTTGCTGCAGGTTCCCTTCCCCTTTATTTTTTTACTTTGTTTTTACTCAACTCTTCAAAAAAACACATTCTCCTTCATTTTCATTAAACTCTTTCCTCTTCATCCCCTTTCTTCCTCCATTGTTAGACCTTTATCAATTGAAAGAAGCATATAGTCATTGATTATTCACCTTTAGATGATCTTCTTCACCTTTATCATGAAGAACTTAAATCATAATATTTATCAATTCAAAGGAGCATATAGCCATTGATTATTCAGAGAAAAACAGAACTGAGGATGTTTGACCTGTACTCCTTTAGCAAGCAACTTGTTTTCTAAACTAGGTAAAATCACATATGATTCAGCTGGTTGTTGATAAGTGATCCACACAACTTCAGCATCAACACCTCTCAACAAATATGCAAACTCCAGTAGCAATAGAGGTCCACCTAGAACACACAATAGATGCATCAAATATAAATTTTGACATGCGAAAGAAATCTGCAATTATGAGATCATGGAGGTGTCAAGTTATATTCTGTGCAAGATCATCTGAAGGTGAATAATCAAATGGTTGTACGCTTCTTGAAATTGATAAAGGGTTTAACAATGGAGGAAGAATAGGGAAGAAGAAGAAGAAAGAGTTTAATGAAAATGAAGGAGAATGTGTAACGGTCCGTCTTAAGTGACCCGGATAATCATATGAAAATATGACTCTGATTCGCACATTGGACACTTAGATGAAACTTCTTTCCTAGGATTGTCATCGTTCCATCGATAAAGGGATATAACTAAGAGGAATGAAACATAAGATGGAAAATCTACGATAGTACCAACATATAACTTGAGAGCTCGTTGGCCTCTAAGACGAGTTATGCAAAATAACAAAACGACAAACAAACTAAACTAAGTTTTGTTACAAAGTTGGAAATTATTTCTACTCATAGTTTTATTACATAAGAAGTGCAGTCTTGGTGATAGTGGTCCTAGATTGAATCCTCACTCTAGTCCCCGCCTGCAATCAACCTGTTAGTCGTCGAATGACAACAAATAGCAAGTTCCAAAGAACAAATTCAATACACGTCAGAGACTGCATACAAACAATCAACAAGTGGAATACAAGCAATGTGTTCATCCTAGTATGCATAGGCTCTAATACGTTCATTTCTAAATATTCCCAACTTGTAACGTTGCTTGTCCTGTTCGGATCGTCCAAGTAAAAATCCAATCCTTTTTAGAGGAATACACTTGGGAGGAAGATCTAATCCCAAGGCAACCACCGACCTAAGACGTTGCCCGTCCTGTGCGGATCGACAAAGATTAAAGTATGCTTACCCCCATGGTGACTGTAATTATCCAAAACCGCCATGGGAACAATAATTGTATAATCCAATCCAAAAATATTAACCCCTTTGGGTAACCAAAACATAAATCCTCAATTTCCAAGTTTAACTTCTTTCAAATTATTTGAGGTGTCTAATCCTTATGTGATTCACAATGCCATAATCAAGAATGAAACAACATTACTTGCACAACTACATAAACAGTATGGTCTAAGTGTGTACCTTTAAGCGCTGCAAACAAATGATATTCAAGCACGACAGGAATTTCACCCTCTTATGAATCGAGGTCCTAAATATTAAAAGCTTAATAATGCAAAATACAAATTACAAAAGGGAATTTGTATTTAACCCTTTGTTGATGACAAAATTGAAATTACAAATAACAAAACTAATATACTTAAAGATTGCTTTGTAACGACAACCGTTACCCGGAAACCCGATACTTGTTGTAGGCGTGTGATCACTTTCCTTTTGTGATATTTTCCCCACAAAGGTACTTGGGTTGATGTTTGAAAATTCACAACGAGATACAAACAACACAATATGCTCTTAGTACTTAGAGTATATCACTTAACAACAAAGTGTTTAGAAATTATAAGTAATGGAAGCTCAAAACAAGAGTTAATTACTCTCTTGAAAAAGCACAAGCAAATGAGTATAAGAGTAGAAGAAAATCAGAAAGGTGTGCCTTCAACTCATCACTAAGGCCCTATTTATACTACAATAATATAGCTTAAGGGTCATGGCACAATAATCACTCTTAATGATCAAATTGATGATCATCCAATTCAATGTCATTAATCTATGACATTCATGAGTATTATTCACCTTAATATTCTCTTATAACTCCAGAGATCAAGAGCCATAAGTATAGGAATCCAAGGCATTCACTTCAAGGAAATCCGAAAAATTCCAATGGTCAAAACAGAGCCAAAAGCCGACTCGGCTTTTGCTCCAAACCTAGGAAAGCCGAGTCGGCTTTTCCTGTTGGACAAATGACTTGTTCCAGAACTTAAAGCCGAGTCAGCTTTAGGTTCCCAAACATGGACAACCGAGTCGACTTTTCTTGCTGACTCGGTTTATTAACTTTCCTTTTGTTCTATCCTTTGAACCTTTTTTGGACCTAGTATTTTAATACATATTGTCCCACTACTTTAGTAGTATTAGTGATTATTAACTTAGGATTATTAGGCACTAAATGTTCAACAATCCTCCCCCATTTAGGGTATAATAATCCTTTCATTTACAAAACAAAACTTATAATACATTTCATGCATCAACGCTAATATCCCTTTGAATTGAATTAACGTCTAGTACAACACACTTCACATGTGATCGAGCCAGAATTGATTTCCATACGGATTAGAATCAAATGACTCTTCCAACCACTTGAAGATGATTTACTCATAAAACCACAAAGTCATTAACCTGACACATTATAAGGCCGTGTCCGTATCTTATTCATAAGTTCATCATAGTCAGTATGCCAATCTTGACTACTTGAAGTGACCACACTTCAAACTTATATAGGTAGGTTCTTAGTACGCATAAAACATATCCCCATGATCCGGATACAACACCAACAGCTCTTCAACTCTTGATCTTGAGAACTTTAAATGGACGTCTACCTCATTTATCACGATCCATAGCAACGATGGGTCATTAATCTTATTGCTTAACAAAAATCATAAGGACTTTCCCACATTGAATCAAGACACGATGTTACTCATGTGTCAATTGAGTTTTTCCAAATGATCTTCATTGACATAAACCGATTTCAATTGAAGCTTGTTCAATTGAATCCCTACTCATGGCTTTCGTAAACGAATCCACCACATTGAACTTAGTGTTCACATAGTCAAAAGTTATGACCTCGTTAATAATAAGTCCTTGCACTAGGCTATACCTAAGAGCAATATGACGAGACTTACCATTGTACACTTGACTATAAGCCCTACCTAAATCCGTCATGCAATCTGCATGAATCGCCATCGGTGAAATTGACTTAGGTAACAAGGGTATCTCAAACATGAGATTCCTCAACCAATCTGCTTCACTGGACGATAAAGCAAGAGCTATATATGAACTCAGCTTACATAGTAGAATCAGACAATCAACTATACATGTTTGTTTCTTAGAGGACCAAGAGATGACACCTCCCCCATAAACAAACACCCAACCAGTAGTAGACGAATTATCCTCTTCATTAGTGATCCAACTAGCATTGGAATAACCTTCTAAAATTGGAGGTTCACCGCTATACGCTATACCATAATCCTTGGTACGTAACAAGTATCTTAATACTCTCTTTATCGCCATCCAATGATGGGGACCCTGATTGCTTGTAAACCTACTAAGTTTACCAACTGCAAAAGCTATGTCTGGCCTTGTACAGGTCATGACATACATCAAAGATCCTATGACCTTTGAATACTCCAATTGAGAAATTGGTTGACCGGTATGCTTTGCAAATTTCATACCTGGTTCCATGGGAGTAGAGACAGGTGTTTTATCAAGCATCCTAAACCGCTTAAGTATCTTCTCAACATAGTGAGATTGACAGAGCTTAATCCGGTTACCTTGTCTCATGATCTTAAGACCTAAGATCACATCGGCCTCCCCCATATCCTTCATCTGAAAGGATCTAGACAAAAAACTTTTGCCTATTGAACTTGTACTAAATTAGTACCAAAGATGAGCATGTCATTTACATATAGAAAAATGATAACTCCATTACCATGGCTATCAAATTTGCTATAGACGCACTTATTGGCTTGATTCAATTTGAATCCAAAGGACAAAATCGTTTCATCAAATTTTTGATGCCATTGCTTAGGTGCTTGCTTAAGTCCATATAAGGATTTAACAAGTTTACACACCTTTTGCTCATGTCCTTTCAAAACAAACCCTTTGGGTTGTTTGATATAAACCTCCTTATTTAATTCCCCATATAGAAATGCAGTTTTAACATCCATTTGATGTATTTCTAGATGATAGACTGTAGCTAAAGCTACCAATAACCGGATCGTGGTTATTCTTGCTACTGGTGCCTATGTATCAAAATGATCAATATCATGCTTTTGTCTAAAGCCTTGTGCAGCTAAACGGGCCTTAAACTTGTCAATAGTACCATCAATCTTCATTTTCTTTTGAAAAATCCACTTGCAACCTATTGGTTTACAATTAGGAGGAAGATCCACTAACACCAAAGTGTTTTTACCCATGATGGATTGCATCTCATCATCAATAGCCTCTTTCCAAAAAACGCTATCATTTGATGCCATAGCATCGCTATAAGTCAATGGGTCACCTTCCGCCTTAAACAAATATGGAACACTAGAAGATGCTTTGCTTCTACTACCTTCAACCAAGTATACTTGGAAGTCCGGTCCAAAGCTTTTAGCTTTTCGTTGTCTCTTACTCCTTTTGGGAATAGGATCAACTAATTCTTGTTCATGTAATTATTGATTGTCATCAACACCTAGAGGTGAACCTTGTTGATTATCATCAACATATTCATTGGTACAAACTTGTAGATTTCTTTGTCTACTCAATGATGAAAATCTATTTTCATAAAAAATTGCATCTCTTGACTCTATGATCGAATGAATCGACATATAGTCATTTTGTTCTATAACAATAGAATCTATAAGTTTTGCTATGAATAGTATAACCTATAAAAATGCATCCAATCCCTTGTTCACCAAGTTTCTTTCTTTTGTTACCGGACAATCTTACAATAGCCCTACAACCCCAAACCTTAAGATAGCTTAAGTTTGGTTTCTTTTTGTACCAAAGTTCATAAGGATTCTCCTTATTTGTTCTCATAGGAACTCGATTAAGAATGTGACGAGCCGTCAACATTGCTTCACCCCAAAATCCATCACTCAAACCCGAGTAGCATAACATGGAATTAACCATCTTTTATAGAGTATGGTTTCCTCTCCGCCACACCATTGGATTGTGGTGCGTATCCGGCGGTTGTTTCGTGTATAATGCCCATTGAGTTAAAATAATTTGGGTCATAATATTCACCTCCTTTATCGGTTCTTAACCTTTTAAGTTTACTTTCAATTTGTATTTCTACTTCATTTTTGTAAATCTTAAAGTGATCAAGAGCCTTATCTTTTGTATGTAAAAGATATACATAACAAAACTTGGAAAAATCATCAATAAAAGTTATGACATATTTCTTATTTCCCAATGATGGTGTACTATGAAAGTCACAAAGATCACAATGGATTAATTCCAATATTTTGGATTTCCGTTCAACATTTTAAAAAGGTGTTCTTGTGATCTTATTTAACATGCACGTTTTGCCTTTTTTAGACAATCTAACACACATGGGAAATAAATCATGCTTAGATATAAAAGAAACTTTATCAAAATTCATATGTCCTAATCTAACATGCCACAAGTAATGTAAATTATCATTCATGCTTAAAATATTACATATAGAGTTCTTTTTTAAATCCAAATACACCTTAAACAAACTATTACATAAGAAAGCACGTCCTACAAATAAGTTATTCTTAGAGATAATACACCTATCGGGTTCAAATACTAATTTGTAGCCCAATCGATTCATAATCGGACCCGAGACAAGATTTCTACTAATTTCGTGTGCATAACAAACATCCCTTAAAACTAAGAGATTCACCGAAGTAAACAATAGCTCAACTTATCCTTTGCCTTGGACCATGATAGGTACATTGTTTCCCATAAAGAGATGCTCCCCATCAACCACCTTGTAAAAGGTTTTGAACCATTTTGTAGAATTGCACACATGTCTCGAAGCCCCCGAATCAATACTCCAAGACAAAGAATCATCCTGCATAACACTTAAATTAGTATTCATTGAAGAAGAATTCAACGAAGAATTTTCATTCAAAATTGCATGATTACCTTGATTGGAAGGGTCTTTACTTGTAGAAGCTTAACCATTCCCCTTTGCCTTCTTTTGCTTGTTCTTGAAAACAAAGCAATTTTTCTTTCGGTGTCCGGGCTTACCGCATTCCCAACATACCTTTTCGGTATTTGAAACAACAACCTTCCCCTTTGAAGAATCAACTTTCTTCCTTTACTCTCCGGAATGGGATGGTCTCCCTTCCGCAACCATGTTGATGGTTCCAACATTAGGATTTTCATCCTTCCGATTCTCTTGAATCCTTATGCTAGACTCAACAACAATATGTTGTCCAAGATCGGAGAGTGTAATCTCCTCTCTTTTATGCTTTAAAGCATGTCTAACATCCCTCCAAGAGGGAGGCAACTTGTCTATAATGCTTGAAACAAAAAAAAACTTCATCTATCTCAATTTTATGTAATTTTAGATTTGCATGCATTCTTTGCAGCTCATGAAACTGATCAATTATAGGGCGATTTTCTACCATCTTGTTAGAATTAATATTACTCACAAGAAACTTTTTGGAACTTGCATCCTCCGCCATGTATTTGTTCTCCAAGGTATGGTATTGGTAGATGTCAAAGCGAGAATCTTGCATCCCATTGAGGATATGGCCACGGCAAATGAAATCATCATTTTCCCACTTACTCCTCTTCCTTGCTTGCTCGAGGGTTTCATTTTCCGATTCCACCGGTTTGGGTTAACTTATCATGTAATTGACGCTCAAAGTTGTCAGGAGGAACATCATCTTCTTTTGCCAACGTCGAAAGTCGACACCGACAAACTTTTCCAAATTAGCAAAGTTAGATGTAAAATCCTTAATAGTTGCCATCTCGAAGAAGATATCACAAAAGATTATTAAAAGCTTAATAATGCAAAATACATATTACAAAAGGGAATTTGTATTTAACCCTTTGTTGACGACAAAATTGAAATTACAAGTAAAACAAAACTAATATACTTGAAGATTGCTTTGTAACGACAACCGTTACCAGGAAACCCGATACTTGTTGTAGGCGTGTGATCACTTTCCTTTTGTGATATTTCCTCCACAAAGGTACTTGGGTTGATATTTGGAAATTCACAACGAGATACAAACAGCACAATATACTCTTAGTACTTAGAGTATATCACTTAACAACTAAGTGTTTAGAAATTATAAGTAATGGATGCTTAAAACAAGAGTTAATTACTCTCTTGAAAAAGCACAAGCAAATGAGTATAAGAGTAGAAGAAAATCAGAAAGGTGTGCCTTCAACTCATCGCCAAGGCCCTATTTATACTACAAGAGTATAGCTTAAGGGTCATGGCATAATAATCACTCTCAATGATCAAATTGATGATCATCCAATTCAATGCCATTAATCTATGACCTTCATAAGTATTATTCACCTTAATATTCTCTTATAACTCCAGAAATCAAGAGCCATAAGTATAGGATTCCAAGGCATTCACTTCAAGGAAATCTGAAAAATTCCAACGGTCAAAACAGAGCCAAAATCACTAGTGGAAAAAAAGTCATTGGCTGCGAGACATAGGCTGCGGTTTTAGTGTATACGCAGCCAATATATAAATAAAAAAAAATTAGAATAGGCTGCGGTTTTAATAGATGACCGCAGCAATAAATGGAATAAAATCATAGGCTGCGGTTTTATTTAGGGACCGCAGCCATTGTGAAGAAACTCGTGCATCAAGCCCTATTTTCATCCTAAATTCATGCGCCTAATAAAAACCCTAATAAGTTCATCTCTTTTTTTTCCTTCATTGTGAAGCCCAGCCGGCGCTTCTTATTCCTTCCTTCATCTTTTTTTCCTATCTTTTTTCCTTCATCTTCATCTTTTTTCTTCCTTTATCTTTTTTCCTTCATCTTCTTCCAATCTTCCTGCTCTTCTTCTTCTTCCAATCTTCGATTATTCTAAGAAACACTTCCTGCTCTTCATTCTAAGAAATCATAAAGATGGTCGTTCAATTTCTCTCTTTGTGGTGTTCGTTTTTTATTCCAGATTCAAAGATTCAAGGATTTCGTTGAAGATTCAAGGTTAAGTTGAAATTTCGAATCAAAAAGAAATTTCGAATCAAAGATTCAAAGATTCAAAAATTCGAATCAAAAAGAAATTTCGATCCAGATTCAAGGTTACGTTGAAGATTCAAAGTGATTTCGTTTTTTATTGTAGAAATTTCGATCTAGATTTATGTTTTTTGATGTATTTATTCTTTCATTCGTTTTTTTTATTTGTTTTTTGATGTATATTTCGATCTAGATCTGTAATATTTATTTATTGTTCTTCGTTTTTTTATTCAAAGTACCTAAATTTTGTTTTTTATATTCTTTCATTTGTTTTTTTGATGTATTTCGATCTAGATCTGTAAAATTTATTGTTCTTCGTTTAATTATTGTTTATGTTTCTTCGTTTTGTTTATGAAGATCCAAAATGTTCTTTTTGTTTGATCTGTAATAATTGTATTTTGATGTATTTTTATGTTCTGTAATAATTGTATTTTGATGTATTTTTCTGTACTTCGTTTAATAATTGTATTTTGATGTATTGTTTGATCTGTAGTAATTGTATTTTGATGTATTTTTTTGTTTGATCTGTATAACTTCATGAAACGAAATAAAAAAAAACAAAAAAAAATTTTAAAAATGTGCTCAAAGGCTGCGGTTCTTAATATGACCGCAGCCAATACTCAAGTATTTTTTTTGTTCTAAAAATGGGGTATAGGCTGCGATTTTTATGACCGCAGCCAATAAATTTTTCTCATTTGCTGCTACTACTACAAAGGCTGTGAGTCAAAACCGCAGCCTATACCCCCAAAAATACCGCAGTCAATGTGGTTTTTTCCACTAGTGAATGATGAGTGAAATAGGAGTAGTAGGCGTGTGTAGGGTTGTATTTTAAGAAGGTTTTCTCTTGAGTTTTTAGCAAAGAAAGAATAGAAATGAGAAAGTGATTAAGGAGAATAATAAAGGAATAATTCTAGAATAATTATGTGATCTTCCAACTTCCAAAATGGGAGTTACACCCATGCCAAGAGACCATAGGGCCGGCCATCACTCCCCTTTCCCTCTCATTTTATTATTTTTTTAAACTTTTAAAATAAAGAAATGGGTTAAAAGTTTTGGTCCGAAACAATCTAAATTGTTAAAAAAAAGGTTGAAAGTTCATGGTCAAGTCCAAAATAAATAATATAAAAATATATTTATATAAAATAATATTACTAGTAAATAATTAAATATATCGGGAAAATATCGGGGTGTTACATTCATAATCAGTGTAAATTCTGCATTTAACTCCATACAAGTAATGCCTCCATATTTTGAGTGCAAAAACTATCGCAGCCAACTCCAGATCATGAGTAGGATAATTAACCTCTTGTACCTTCAGTTTTCGTGATGCGTAAGCAATCACCTTACGCTCCCGCATCAAAACACAACCCACCCCTTTCTTCAATGCGTCACTGTAAACAGTATAATCTAACTTAGGGTCAAATAGAATAAGAACAGGAGCCGTAGTTAGCCTTTCCTTCAATGTCATGAAGGCCTGTTCACAAAAAGCTAAAAATATGAATCGGTGGCATTTTTTTAATGCCATTAAATCGAATGTCGCAAAAAGTTAAATTTGTTGTAGTAGAAATACTATTGATAATAATAATAATAATAATATTTCTATCATTTATCAAAAATCTTGTCTTAATGTCATCAAGAATACACACAAGTACTCATAAGTTTAAAAAATTAAGATACTTTATTACTTTCTCTGTTCATACTTGCTACATTTGACTTTTTTAACAATTCAAATATGTTATTTTATGTTATTTTGATAATTTATATTTTAAACTATACATATCTAAAAATCATAAAAAGTTTATATTGTCAGTGTTAGACAATTCAAGTCAATAACCGTAATGTAGCGAGTATTTCAAAATATAGGAGTATATACAAAAACACACATAGAAGTATATATTCAAAAGACTAAATTGTAATTACTATAATACTTTATGTTACGTGCACAAGATAATATAAAGTGATACGTTTTTTTTTCTCACACACGTCAAATATTATTTTGTCTTCTACCATGTTAACAAATAATTATAATAATTTAAACTAATTTTGTTATATCAAAAGACATTTGATAAATATTTTTTAATTATCCGTGCTGAATGCAAGCTAATTTACTATAGAATAAAACTACAAAACTCAAAATCATTGCATGAAATTTCTCATATTTTGATTAAAAGTTGGCTTAATAAACTATCCAATTAATGTCCTTGTTATTATTTTTAGATATAAATAGTGCTACCAAACACCCTTTATTCTATGTCCTTGTTATTATTTTCAGATATAAATAGGGGGACAAAAATTTGGCCACTAATTTCTAACTTAATTAATGTCTAAATCATGAATTATTCATGTGGGGGTAGGTACAATTACTCCTCTATCCAATTAATTTTTTGTCCTATTTAATTTTAGTCTCTCTAATTAATTATTTTTATATTTATTTTTGAATATAATGTCACAACTTTTAATCTTTAGGAAAATGATAGGAGTATATATACAACAGGTTGTATATATAAGAAAGAATTTTGTAGATTTTTTATGTAAATCATTATTGTTTTTGCTTTGAAAGCATAAGTTTAAATTATATTTTATTATTTTATCCTTAATTCTTTCTTGAGAATTTAAAATAACTATAAAAAATATTAATTATTTCCAATTTTTTTTACTAGATTCTTTTAAAAATCTAAAATTATTAATAATAAAAATATATTTATTAACTTTTATGTACAACCCTAATGACCATAAATATCATCAGGGCCGACCCTTGATATTTTGGGGCCCTGGGCAAAAGAGCACATTGGGGCTCTTTTTCTTTACAATTTATCTCCTATACAGATCCTTGTACAAACATTAATTTTGTTGTATTTTCCTAGAGTAAACTCGGGTAACTTCTTATCTGCTATAGTAGGTAATGTAAAAAAATAAAAAAATTCATAAAAAAAATTAACTTTTGTTAATTTTTTTCGACATTTCATTTTAATGAATTTTTTTTTAAAAAATAAATAAAACTTGCTATAGCAAGTAATTCAATTACCGAGTTTACTTTAGGCTAATACTTCAAAAGTTAAAATTATTCATGCTTAATCAATAGGTAGGATTATTATAAGAAAATCAAGAAAATGTTGAATTATTGTAGGCATTAAATTGGTTAAAAATAGGAATATACTACTAGTCATTAGAGGCGGGCGTGAATAAGGTGATGACTAATTGACTATAGCTTATGGGATTATTCTTTGGTCCAAAGTGGATTTTGTATTACAAAAATAAAAAAGTTGGATTTTGTAGAACTCATTTTCAAAATCTTTGAAATTTGATGAAAGACTAAATAAGTGACTAAACAATACCAAATAATGTAAGATTTAATTAAATTAAGTAAAACATTAATCTTGTACTCGTAAGTTTTTATTTTTATTATTTAATATATAGATTAATTTATGAATTGACGTGTTAGCTTGACCTTAATGTATTTATTCTAGATTAACATAAAAGTAAAAATGCTTAAGAAAAATCAAAAAAGGTTTACTTTTGTTTTGTGAAATTGAATTAAGAGAAGTATTTATTCATTCATATTTATTCCATTTCTTTTTGTTTTTCCATTTATCATTTGAGACAAAATCAAATTAAGATATTTATTCATTGATATTTCTTCCATATCTATTTGGTTTTTCATTTTTTATTTTAGACAGTTTAATTGTCGCTACAACAATATTATTTCTTCGCCACATAGTATTAGTGGCATTAATTAAATGTCACCAATTCATATTTTTAGTGTAATTATTTTTGGTTTTTATTTGAAGTCCATAATAAAGTGATTTACTGACGCTTTATTTGGCCTTTAATGATATATGTAATTGTTACTATAGTCTATAGTGACATTTATGAGAAATGCCACTGGATCTTATGTCGTAAAAAGTTTTATAACTTTTTATTATTCTGCTAAAGAATCTAATAAATGTCACTAAATATATCGAATTGTCTGCTAAAATAGGGTTAAAAAAGATATAAAATAAATTCTCACTTTTGTTATTTATGGATGGATACTACAAGATGGGGGGGGGGGGGTGTTGAATTGTTGTATGAGATAAGTTATAGCGTTTTTCAACTCTTTTGCGAAATTAAAGACATGAACTTGTAAAGCATAAATAGAAGAGTCACAATATTTTATGTGGAAATATTTTAGACCTAACTAAAAGGAAAAATCACAACCCCTCGGGATTTCAAATTCTCTATTTTGTTTTAGACAATTCGTTACAATTATATAAAAATATAAAACAAACACAAAATTAAGCCAACTTCTCTATCTCTTTCTCTTGCTTCACACGAAGCTTCTCTCTTCTCTCAGCTTCACTCAAGTTATCACGAGTCACTGGCCTCCTAATAAGTTCCTCTCCAAACTTAATGCCCTTGTTCCCAATCTCTTAGCTTCGAGCAAGCTATCACGAGACACATCCATCTTGAACTTAACTCTAAGTTCTCAGCTTTCTTGTATGGATTCACTCAAATCCCTCCTCTTCAAATTCTCTCTTCTCCAAATTACAAGAGTTCACTCAAACTCTTTACACTCCTCTCGAAATAGAAACTCATCGTTGGATGCGCATGAAACTCTATGTATGCCGAAACTTTAGAACATACTCCCTCCTTCCCTTTTTGTTTGTCCACTTTAAGTTTGTCCACTTTTAGAGAGAGAAATTTAAATTAGATTTTTGAAGTATATATTGATGATAAAATATATTCATGTGAGATCTTGTTAGATTTGTCTTGATGTAAAGTTTTTTAATATGTAATTTTTATAATTTTTTTATGAAGCATACTTAGCGATATTAAGGCTTAAAATTTGCTAAAAAATGCGTGCAAAAGCTAAAGTGGACAAATAAAAAGGAACGGAGGGAGTATCAAATATACTTGAGAAACGGAACATATCATTACATGACAGGAACTTTAGGAATAGACTTCAATTATGTATTTAGGATATTACGTGAAACCAGGGGCGGAGCAAAAGATTTCGGGGCCCTGTTTAATTTTGATTATTTTTAAAAAATAGGGCCTTTTATATTTAAAAAAAAATTCTTAAACTAAAATAAAAACTCAATCTAATTTTTAATTTATTATTATTGATTTTATAAAATAACTTAAATTAAGTTGTTAATATTGAATTTTCATATCTTAATTTAAAAGGAAGAGAAAAATAGCAATAGATTGATGTCTTATTAGTTTATAGTAAAACGATTAAAAGTTGAAAGGATTAAAAAATTTAGAAATAAAATGTTGATTACTATTTTTTTATAAATTAAGTTGGTGAAAATTGATGTTTAAAGAATGAATAAAAATTAAATAATGTAAGAGATAATATAAGGAAGTTAAAAAATTATTCAAAAAGAAAAACAGCTAATCTCTTGAGAGACCGTCTTTCTTAAAGACGGCCCAACCCATTAAAGCTTAATATTTATTTTTACTCTACATTTTCTTTATGGGCCAGTTCAAATAGAGATGTTGTTTCATAAAGACCGTCTCTCACAAGAATTTGTGAAAAAAAAGGAAGTTAAAGAATTGTTTTGGAAAGTGTTATAAAAGGAGAGAAAAAATATAATCAATAGGGTTTGAACCCATGACCTTTGAAATGTTAAGTAAAACTCCAACCAACAACTCCACCTTAATACTATGTTTTATAGTGTGAGTTTTTTATATGAGGCCTTTTAGGTGTGGAGGCCCGGTGCGATTGCACACCTCGCACACCCTCAAAACCGCCCATTTGTGAAACTTGATATTTATGAAGCCCATCCTTTAACGAAGTAAACACTCTTGAAGAGTGAATACCCCATGGAGTTGTGGAGACTCATTTTCTAATCACAAAATGTCACAAGAGACGGTCTATAGGATAGACCACAAAATTGGGCCAGCCCATTTCCCTTAACTGATTTTTTTTATTATAATATCAATTATATTATGTTATAATCCTAAATGTAAGGTATTATAACCTCAAATATACTATTCTTTTTTTTGAAGATCATAGTGAGGCTTTAGATTAAGTAATCAAATCGGAAAGTACAATGTCCGCAATCCAAATTGGACCGCCATTAAGCCAAACACTAGAACAATAAGAGGACGAAGCCCACTTAGCTAATCTATGAGCCACACAATTAGCCTCTCTAAAACAGAAATTGAAAGAAATATTGTCAATAGCAGCAGCCTCCACTAAGATGTTGTCCATAATGACTTGCTGATGAAAGCTACGGGATAAATTCCTTTGAAGGGCCTTGACAATATTATTAGCATCACTCTCAATGACCACAGACCTCCATTGATGCTCCTTAGTTACCTCCACTGCCCATTGAATTGCTTCGAGTTCGGAACGCTCCACTGATAGGAAAGGCCATTTCGTTTTGGACGTCGCAAGCAGAACCTCTCCATCTGCAGAACGAGCCACAAGACCGACACCAAACTTATCATCTCTTAAATTGACAGCTGCATCAACGTTGATTTTCACCGTATTCGGATCCGGAGGAACCCATCTAGCATTGGTTCTATCAGCTCTTCCCATACGAGCCGCAAAGTTCGCATCTTGATACTCCTTCAGCATATCAGAAGACTTTTTAAAACAGAGATCCGGACTTATACTGATCTTTTCGAAAATAAGATCATTGCGTGCACACCAAATCTGCCACGAGACCACACCAGCTAGCTCAATAACGTGCTGTTCCTTTTGCTGTATAATAGCACTGAACCATTCTTTGAAATTCATGCTGCTATCCAAATCCCCATTAAGAACCATAAAATTCTGCCACACCTGCTGTGCCCAAATACAGTCACGAAGGACATGGGTCGCAGTTTCAGAGTTCCCACATCGAGTGCAGCTAGAGTCGAGTTCAACCCCTTTTCTTCTAAGATTAGTGCTATTTGGTAAAATATTCCACATGGATCTCCACAAAAATAACTTGGCTTTTGGATGAATATTAAGCCCCCACAGCTGCTTCCAAATAGGGTCACTACCGCCTGAACTTGACCCCTCTGTCATATGCTTAAGAGCAAGGTTATAAGCATCGCGGACACGAAACGTGCCATCAATACCTCCAGTCCAAACTCTCTCTCATCAGCAGTACCAGCACGACTAATAGGAACTTGCAGCACACGCTCGACGTCAATGGGAAAAAGAACATCAGAGAGCATCTCTCTTTTCCATGTGTGTAAATCAGAATCAATCAAAGCATCTACGGTGGTGCTGTCATTCAAAATCCGAACCGGAGTTATAAGCTTTCCCGTCCCCGGACCACCAAGCCAAGCATCCTTCCACAGATTTATGGATTTACCATCGCAAACCTTCCAACGGACCCCAAGTTCAAGTGTGGGACGAGAACTCCAAATACTCCTCCAAGCATAACTCGCACCTTGCCCCACTTTAGCATTCCAAACCGAAGTATTGGGGAAGTAACGAGCTTTCAAAGATCTAGCCAGCAGAGTGTTGGGAAAACAGTGAATACGCCATAGTTGCTTAGCAAGAAGGGCCATATTAAAAGTCGAAATATCTCTAAAACCCAAGCCACCATCGGATTTAGAACGGCACAAGTCCTTCCACGCTTTCCATGGAATGCCCCTCTCGGAGCTCGAGGTACCCCACCAGAAGTTGCGAATAATTCTCTCCACATCATCACAAAAAGCCGTAGGCAATTTAAAACAGCTCATAGCATATGTTGGGATAGCTTGAGCCACTGCCTTGATCAAAACCTCTTTCCCGGCCTTAGATAGAATTTTCTCCTTCCACCCTTTCAATTTCTTCCAAATGCGATCCTTTATACCAGTAAAAGAGATTTTCTTGGATCGGTTGAAAAGCGTTGGGAGTCCCAAATATTTATCATGACTCAGAACCTCCTTGAACCCCAAAGCTGCAATAACACGTTGCCGTACATCCCTGGAAAGGCAACCACTGAAAGAAACTTCACATTTTTCGAGATTTACCATTTGACCAGACAGAACCTCATATTGTCTCAGAATCCCCAAAATAACATCAGCTTCACGCACATTTGCCCTCGAAAAAACAATGCTATCATCCGCGAAAAAGAGATGAGAAACCATAGGCGCATTGCGGGAAATAGCTACACCATGCAACAGATTATCAGAATGAGCCTTTTTAATCAGATGACCAAGACCTTCAGCACAAAGAAGAAACAAATAAGGGGAGATGGGGTCCCCTTGGCGCAGACCCCGTTTGGGGGTTAAGATCTCAGAAACTTCCCCATTAACAAAAAAAGAATAACGAACAGTAGTCACACATTTCATTACTCTATCAATCCACACAGCAGGGAAGCCCATCTTTATCATGACACAAGCAATATAATCCCATTCCAGTCTATCATACGCCTTACTCATATCAAGTTTAAGAGCCATATACCCCCTCTTCTTCGCATGATTATGATGCATATAGTGAAAAACTTCAGAAGACAAGAGAATATTATCAGTAATAAGGCGACCCGGAACGAAGGCGCTTTGGTTTTCATCAATGATATCAGGAAGAATTAACTTCAATCTATTAGCCATCACTTTGGAAATAAGCTTGTACGACACATTGCAAAGGCTAATCGGTCTAAGATCCTTCATTTTAGTCGGATTCTTGACTTTGGGAATAAGAGCGACATGAGTATAATTAAGATCAGCAGGCATATGACCATCATTCAGAAAATCCATCACAACATCACAAATATCATCCCCCACAAGATCCCAATACTTCTTATAAAACAGGGCAGGAAGCCCATCCGGCCCCGGGGACTTGCAAGGATGCATCTCCGCAAGAGCTGCTTCGATGTCCTCGCGAGTGTAGGGCCGAATCAACAAAGTAGCCATATCATCAGAAATCTTGTGCTCAATAAAATCAACATCATCAACAGTTATCTCAGGGCGAGACGTATCATAGATATGAGAAAAAAAATCAATAACAACAGATTTCATACCTTCCTTGCTTCTCTGCATCACCCCATTAGCATCCTCAAGCCCCTTAAGTCTGTTCTTCCTTCTCCTATTTGAGGCCTTCGTGTGGAAATAAGAAGTGTTCTTGTCCCATCACGTAGAACAAAAGGCCTACAGCGCTGCCAAGCTGCAGTCTCCTGCTGTTGTCTCAAAAGGCGCAACTCCTTTTCAACGTTTCTGTATTCCTCTATCACAGCTGGAGTTGGAATCATTTTACGAACCCTCTTCAGTCTTTTCAAGAGCCACGACATACGGTTCTGAGAGACCCTATAAACATCTCTATCCCACTTTTTCAAGCTCAAGCCACACTCCTCCACAATACCATTCCACTGTCCCCTGTACCGCATGCGAGAAGACGCCCAGAAATTTCGCAAGCAAGCATCAAATTCATCATGCTGTAACCATCGAGCCTCAAAACGGAAAGGTTTTGGATGATCCGCTACCTCATTATCATCTAGCTCCTCAAAACCTCTAAAATGCACCATGATAGGAATGTGATCGGACCCATCCCACGTTATGTTTTCTGATGACGCCATTGGGAAGAGGGCTCTCCATTCATTATTCACCACAAAACGGTCTAGCATTTCTTCTATGAAGCCCGTGGTTCTATTGTTCCTCCACGTGAAAGAATAACCAGTACCTTCTAATTCTTCCAAACCATTCATGTCAAGGCACCCTCTAAAAGCACAAATACTATTGAAATCACAAGCTCCACCACCGCGTTTTTCTGATTCACGAAGGACTTCATTAAAGTCACCACCAACGAGCCAAGGAGAAGAATTGTTACTGCCCAAACTACGGATGAGTTCCTAAGTAAGACTTTTGTTCGAACCTTCAGGCCACCCGTATATACCAGTCAATCTCCAAGCTACATCATCTGCCATATGAATCACACAATCAATATAGTGGCTGTCCGAATTGGAAATCCTTAGATCAATATACTCAGTCCAAAACAAAGCTAAACCACCGGCTCGACCCTCAGCTTCCACCCAAAAACAATGCTCAAAGTTCAGTTTATTTTTGATCCTCGTTATCTCAGCTGCTTTACTCTTCGTCTCGCTTAGAAATAAAATCCCCGGGGAGTATTTACGCACCAAAGAATGGAGCGCGTGGATTGCCGAGGGGCTCCCTAAACCTCGACAATTCCAAAAAATGGATGTATTCATTGACCACCGAGAGCCCATTGTGTGGGGCTCGCCACATTATCAGTGTTAACAGTTTGCACAGCTTCGATATCCATAGGCACCATTCGTTTTTTAAGAAAACCTCCCTCCTCAACATCCTCCATGTACTCGTCATAAGGCACTTCCTGTATACTCCTTTTCTCTCCAACAGTTAAAGAAAGAGGAGGACAATTACTGTTTTGCGAATTGCCACGAGCCAATTTTTTCCACTTTTGTACTCTTTTTTTTGTATGAATCGAACCCTCAGTAGCAGTAGTTAAAGCAATAGATGACTTTTCCACAGCACTTTCTACAAGAGTGGTCCCACTATTAACCGAATTGCCCACATCCTTCCCAGTACCTTCTTTGTCCCCATTAAAAATAACATGCAAGTGAGTGTCCCCTTCCCCACCCGACAGAATTTGTGACGTGTCCAAAGCAGGGGGCACAACAGAAGATGCTGACTTTATGACCTCCACAAGCATCATTTCCAATATCAACTTTATTTAACAGATTAGTGACAGTGCTAGTATTAGAAGTGGGTACCTCTAGGGTTTCTTTGGTTGATAACTTCTTCGTGAAGTAAAGTCTTTTGCTGCACTGTTTCGACTTTCCTCCTTCACCCTCCTCAGTCTCAGCTTTCATAGGTTTCCACGGGGACGCTTTGAGCCACGGACCAAACTGCTTCACCGGTGAATTATCTCCAAAAACATCCTTACATTCATTCGTGCCGTGACCGAGCTTACCACAATAAAAACAAATCAACGGCAATTTTTCGTATTTAACCGGACAAGAGCATAAATCCCTTCCACGCAGTTTTAAAGTTACATGCTTTTTCAAGGGTTTTCTAACATCGATTGTAACCTTAATACGGAGAGATTTGTCAAGCCCTAGATTATCGGTTTTGTCTATCTCAATACACTTTTGCACCAAGAACTCTAGCATTATTTTCATTATAACGTCCTCTAAAAGGCACATTGTAGATACGAACCCATATGGGAAGGCCATAAAATTCAAGATCGGATGGTTTTTGAGCCGTATCCATATCCGTCAACAATAAAGCTATCTTATCGAAGTGCCATGGCTGGCCATTTAGCACTTTCTTCTTATCTCTCCAATGATAAAATTGAAATTGGAAGAGATTCTTACCAGTTACGTTGATATCCACCCCCTTTTGAAGAACCCAAACATTTTTGATAGTCGTCATGAAGGCATTCGAGTTTAGAGTTCTATCCGACCAGAGTTTTCCCCCGAGACAAAGAGATAATCGATCCTCCTCCTCCTCCTCCGTTCCATCCTCGACCCATTCACATACATCCTCTACATCATTCCCATCCGACAAAACCCCCTTCTCCTTATCAGTAGAATCCTTCGCCAAGAGAATACTATCTGGGTCGACATTATTAAAACCCAGATCTGCATTATTAGGGTTTTCACCCACTGCCGCAATACTATTATTTTTATGTGGAGAAACCATAATGAACGGTTTCCAGAGAAGAAAAATAGAGAGAAGAAGAAAGAAAAGGGAGAGACAGAGAAAGAAAGAAGACGAGAGAAGAAGATAGTCACCGGAAAGGCACCGGAAAAAGGCTCCAAAGACGGAGATAACGGCTAGTACACGACTAGACAAAACTCAAACCCTAGAGAGAGAAGTTCTCACCCTAGAGAGAGACTATTAAAATCGTAGCAACAAAATATACTATTCTATAACCCCAAATATAAGTTATTATAACCCCAAATAATTTATTATAACCCCAAATATACTATGTTATATTTTTGGCTGGGCTTCATGGATTCCGTATATAGAATAGACCGTCTCCCATGTGACTTACTGTTTTCTAATTGATTAAAGAAAGTCTTTATATAAGAATAAGAAAAGCTATTTTTGGCAAATTAACTTCCCACTACTTCTTATTTATGACTTTTACTTTTCCAATACCGCTTTTTATTTGCGTAAAACATAATTTTGTTTTATAAGAAATCTTTTCACCGTAAAACATAATTTTTATATAAATTCTTTTTCAAATAATCCCATAAAAATATTTAATAACATCATATTTGAAACGATATATTTTTTCTTATAAAATAATTAGATAAAATAGCTATTAAAATGATGAGATATTTTCTCCTAGAAAATAACAAACTAAATTTTAAATATCTTTCTCAAAATTTCGCACGTTTTTTATTTTCATGGTGGAGAAAAAAATTCCTATTTTTTCTCTACTTTTATAGTAGAGTAAAAATCTCCTATTTTTTCACTCCACTTTTTAAGGAACAGTTTTTCTAAAGTAGTTGACTATTTCAAATTAAAAACCTCTTAATAAAAGATGGCCTACTTATAGCAAATTTTATTTTTCTTAACTTCTTATTTTAAAAATTGTTTTAATAATAAATGAATTATTAAATAACTGCTTTTTTTTTTTTATCATTTTATACCTTATTGTGTTTTATGCAGAATTATTAGTCATATATTTATTAGGGTTTCCTAAACTGACTTATACTCGTTCTGTTAGACACAGAGACTTGTTCCTAAACTGACTCGTTCCTATACTAACTTGATCATAGATAGACTATTGTTTCTTCACGTATATTAACGTATTCTATGTTTCATCATACTTACATAAAGCCTAGTACACTCATACTTGAATCTTCATGTCTCTGGTGATTAATTGGCTTCGTCTCCAAGGCTTCTCTTTAGAATTTCTCAGTTTGACTTTAAGCTTTCAGACTTGATTTCTAGGAACATTGTATTGTCTCTAACTTGTCAGCACGAAACAACAGACTATCACCTGGGAACAGTAGACCTCCTGTCTACCCTTTAATGTCCTCAGCAGATTTCAACTGATCTAGATGTCACAAATTATAACAACTTACTTGACCAAGTCTTTACGTACTCTCATCAACGATCCTACTCCGGATCGAATATCTTTCCTATACGATCTCTTAAAAACAGACTGTTCATTTATTTTGTTGTATGCTTTTAGAATAACTCTTTAAGTTATTGAAGTTCTTGTTCATGCACATCTTAACACACATGTTAGTTTGATAATCATCATTTGTTTATTATCATCAAAATCGATCATAACTCAACAATTTCCCCTTTTTGATAATGACAAAAAAATAATATTTATCCCAAAATAAGACATAAATCAATGTACTTTGATCCTCCTTAATATTTGCAATGAAAGAATTATTTGAACAAGTTATACATTTTTTTATAAAGATATAGGAACATATTAAGACAACACAAGAAATAAACATAAGCATCATCAAATCTTTCCCCCTTTTGTCATTAACTAAAACGGTGTTTTGTCATTTATGAAACATATGTTAATCATGAGCAAATAAAGTTTAAAAGTTTTATGTAACTCTTACCACCATTATGGTAATACACTTGGTGTTTCTTTAAGTCTTCAAGGTATTCATTTTTAAATCCGGTGCTCCCTTGTGAGACCTTCTTTTATAAATAAGACTCTTAATAGTGTTGAGAATATTGGTTAACCCCAGTTATTTATTCAGTTTATTTTTTTCTAACCAATAGTATGTGTATAGTTAGTTTGGTTAGCTGGCTTTCTTTGTTTCTTGATATAAGCCTTGTATATATATTCCTGCTTCCCTTTGTAAATATTCATATTTTTCATTCTAATAAAAATCAATATGTCTCTTTCTTCTAAATATGGTCATTTGATACCTAAACTGTGTTGTGTGCTATCATTCTATTGAAAGTCAAACATTGTTCATCTCCTTTCTATCATTGCTATTGGAATTTACCATTGAATCACAATTATCAACATGGTATCAGAGCAGGACACTCATTTTTAGTCTAGCAATTTTTTTTTTCTCTCCTTCACGTTTGATCCTTCAATTTGATTTTTATCTTTTCTTTGTTTTTTTTAACAAAAATAAGATCGTGTTACCTCTTTCTTTTTCTTTTCTTGATTGAAACCAATATCAATACAGATAGCAAAGTGTATTCAAGAATCTAATCATATGGCTCAAAATAATCCAACTTTTGATTAAACTCAAAATCCTAGCAGTATCTATTATTTACATCCTTCTGATTCTGCTAGTACTAAATTGGTTTCCACTATTTTTGATGGCACTTGTTACAGCGATTGAAAACGTTCTATGATTATTGAACTAGATGCGAAAAAACACATTATGTTTCGTGGATGGCAGCCTACCCAAACCAAAAGAAAGAGATAGAAATGAACGAGCATGGCAAAGGTGCAACAACATGATAATAGGTTGGCTTATCTCATCTCTTGAAAGACACAGCCAAAAGTGTCATGTATCTTAGGACAACTTGTGATATATAGAAAGATCTTGAAGGTAGGTTTGGAACACCCTCATCCTCACACATGTATAGACTTCAAGAAAAGCTTGTAAACACCGTTCAAGAAACTGAAATGAGAATCTCCGATTATTTTACAAGAGTTAAGTCCCTTTGGGACGAAATTGACAATTTAAGACCCTTGCCCATTTGCAATTGTCACCCCACAACCAACTTCGCCAAGACTCAACAAGATCAAAGGATAATGACCTTCCTGATGAAACTAGACTCACAATATAATCAAGATAGAACTACTCTACTTATGGGGAAAGAAATGCCAGATATTACTAAAGTATACGGATGTTATTACAAGAAGAGAGTCATAAGGACTTACACAAAGAAATCACCATTGATTCGGTCGCATTTAGTGCAGACAGAAGGAAATTCAATGATAAAGGGCATGGTAGAAATTTGAGGGATAGTAGTGGAAGAAAACCCAACTATTACCGTAATCATTGTAAAATTCCGAGACACTCAATAGATTGATGTTTTAAACTCCATGGTTATTCGAACAAGAATAAGCCCAATCAGAAAAAATATACCACAATTGCTCAAGGTGAAAGAAGCTTGGAAGGAAATCCTAAAGCTAGTCAATATGGTATGACAGAAGAACAATTCACTAATCTTCTTACCTTGGCAAGACCGATTTACATGAAGTTGAACATACTGATGCGCCATCCTCTACCAATTTAGCAGGTATATGTTGTTTGATTTCTAATAAAAATCAAAGTAAATGGGTTGTAGACAGTGGTGCTACTGACCATATGTGCAATGATCTAAGCTACTTTATTGACATAAAAAGTATAGATACTTCAAGAAATGAAATTACTATACCAGATGGAAGCAAATTTAAAGTTAGTAAGATAGGAGATGTTCCATTTAATGATGATATAATTTTTAAAAATGTCCTATTTTGTCCAAATTTTCACTTCAATTTAATATCCGTTTCTAAATTGTGCATTAAAAAGAATGCTAATGTTTTGTTTTCCAAGGATTATTGCCTCTTACAGGAACAGGACAGGAAAATATGTGTACCTGAAATAAGTAGAACTCTAAGGCCTAAAGTCACTAACTTTATCCTTAGGAAGCACCCAAGACCAATGGCAAGGGTGTTCTATGCAAATGATTAACAAATACTTCAAATTAGCAATGAAAAGAAATAGAAAGCAATAAATAAATGACACAATGATTTACGAGGTTCACCCTATGTGGGCTACGTCCTCCTTGTGGTGGTTAGCTTGCTTGTATTAATGTGAAAATATCAATGGAGTTCAATGAACTCTTACAATGGAGAATAATACTTGGAGAAGAAGAAAAGAGAGAAAGAAAGGTTTGTTTTTAGGCTAGGGTTAAGAATTATCATCAAAATGAGTGTATGGGGAATCCTATTTATAGTATGGGCCTTGTACAAATGATTAGGGAAGGACCCACATTAATATAATCCCGTAAAGAAATGCCGCAGAACAAAACAGAGGCTACGCTGCTGGTTGCTCGACCAGGTCGAGCGGTTTAAGCCTTGGTCGAGCGAGTATAGATCATGGTCGAGTGGGGGCTGGAAAGCTTCTGGATTGGTCGTGCAGCAAGGCTCGACTCGAGCCACTGATTACCCAGGTCGAGCAGCGTATAAAAGGGCTGTGAGGAGCTGCTGAATTGGTCCTCTTTACTTGAGCCCACTTGAAATCCATTCAAAACCATTCCTCACCATCTCAGACACTTACATACACCCTTACACATCAACACATAAGTGACCATGCTCATCCATACACCATTGGTGGACTCAAAGTCACACCAAAAACTCAACAGTACCCCTTGGTAAATTCTTTCAAGGACTCTACTATTCAAGAGATATAGCTCCTAGTTCCATGGGATAGGAATTAAATATTTCTGTGGAAAATTCACATACATTTTGCACATTAAATAAAACAAAATCCTTTTCTTGCCCCAAGAGACATGAAGCCACGCCGTTTTTAGTAGCAGATAAAGCAACAAAGATTTTTTAAAATGCATCTGAAAAAGCTAAGACTCTTCATTGTCCTAAGATAAAGTAAGACATGCTTTTTCATGATGATATCACGTCACTTTCTTACATCAAAGAAAAGGATCACAGTTTACATTTTCCTTTGGGTAACTTTGACAAGTTACCTTTACTTTTGCATGATTTTAATTATACTTGTACACCATGCTCTAAGAACAAGAAAAGCACCCATAATATTTTTTTGTCAAATGATTTGTATTATATACCAAGGAGAGAACATACAGACATGGCCAGGTAGTAGATTAACTCCTACATAACCCACCAAAAAAGCTAACGCTCAAACAAAAACGAAGAGCAAAAGCCCAAAAACCCAAAAAACCCACAAGACTACCTATCTAGTTACAAGTGTAATAATTGAGAAATTTAATTTTCGAGAATTGGGAATTTAATATAAATATTAAGAATATAAATTTATTTGGGTCAAAGTAAGAAGAAAATAGAGTATAGACAATTGGGCTTTAGTGACTCTATGATTCAATTCATAGAAAAGGAAAAAAAAAAACAAATAATAATAATTCTAATAAAAAAAAATTCAGATTTTCTATGCCATTACTCTTCACCATCGTCCTCATTGTTCTTTCTCCCCAAAACCCTTAATTTTGCAAAATAAAAACCCATTATTCAAGACCCGAAGAGAAACCGCATTCGTTTTCATCCTGAAATTTAATTTGTTCAAGACAACACCTCTTTTTTCCATGCCTTCGATCTGTAACACCCCGGCCCAACGGACCACCGGTGACTACTCATGGAGACTGTAGACTAGCCCCACAAACCAACACAAGTTTTTCCAGCGCACTTTGGCCTCACTCGTGCGCACCCAGGAAAACTTCCCAGGAGGTCACCCATCCCAAGATTGCTCTCCAACAAGCATGCTTAACTGTGGAGTTCTTAGCAAATGGGCTCCCTAGAAAAGAAGATGCACCTTGTTGATATAAGTAGTCTATCAATCCCTTTTCAATCTAAATCTAGGATATCACACGATCGAATGCGGCCATTGAAACAAGTCTTTGAATCCCTTCGAATCCAATAATTGGAAACACAACAGCAATAATGGTTGCATCTTCAATCTTCACCTTCCCATGATTTTCGAAAAAAAAGACCAGCAGTGGTCCTCCCATCTTTCCTCCGAGTTTCGACATCCATTGCAAGTGAGTCCTCATTATTTTGGTTTCTGATTATTGAAAGTTTAATAGTTTTCTTATTTTATTAATTTCTCCTAATATGTTCATCCACTTCTTTCTTGGGTATCTTTCATTCGAAGGCAAATTAAGAACCAACAATAAGAGGATCTTTTTTTTTTACCTACTATTTGTGGCTTTGGGATCATTATTTCACCCAGGATGTTCAAGGAATGTAATACTACTTGATTTACTTTTCTTTTTAAGTCTTATATTATTATACATCTTTAATTTTATCAATGTGAACTATTTTCTTTAAATTTAAAGAAACTCTAACCATGAGATCAACTTTCTATTTCAAGACTTGCGAAGTATATAATTTTAATTAGATAACTGGAAAAATGTGACGATTGACACCAATTTATGAGATTAAAATGCTAGTAAGAGAGTATTCTAATGAAAAAGGATTGAGTAATTTGGGTATTCTTGGATGTTTCTTTTTGGATATTGTTCATTGGATAGTAAATTGTTAAAATTGACGGATCCTATGATAATTAGTATCAATTTGTGGGACGTTGAAGACATGTGTGTATTGGAAAATACTTGTCATTGAGGAATATAAAATAATGTGATATTCTTGAAAGAAATAGTATACTCTTGGGAATTATTGATCTTGGTTATAAATGAACACAAATACGTGTAATTAAATGAATCTTGTAGATTGATTTTAGATTAATGAATGTTAAGATCGAGGATTTATTAGGAAGGTTGGTTATTGATAAGAATATGGGTTAAATTGATACTTTGAATGGTTATTGACATTGGATTAAATTTCTACCTTGGTGTTTTATAATAGATATAGAGAGAATTATAGATATTAGATTAAGCTTGGTGAAACTTGATGATTAGTATGAAAGTGACGAAGATAAAGAAAACGGGGAAATGTAGGATATTGGTAAAATTATAAATGATTTGGAAATTCTGATATGATTTAAGAGATTGTTTAGGATCTTGGTCAAGCTATGGTATTGAGAGGAGAATGTAATAAGTTGTAAGTTTGTAAAGTAGGATCGTACGCACGTTAGTGATGTTATCTTTATTTTTATGCGCCAGGAAACGATATCGTTGAAGAACCTTTCTAGTTGTCGGCTGTGTATTGGACTCGACTCCTTGAAGCGACGTTGTCGGTGAGTAGTAGCAGTCCCTTAAAGGGTCTGGCCAGACTACTGTTTTGAAATGTTTCTTTATCAAATTGTTTTGAACTGATGATTATTGATGATGAGTTGATTATGTTGATTATGATATGGTTAATGGATCGAGCTGCGAGCTGGCCATTGACGGAGTTGTGGAACATTGTTCCCTACTCCCTGTTTTTGAGGTGAATTGTCATTCAAATATTAACTAGCCTCACCCGAGAGCGACATAGTCATAGAGCTATGGGGCACCTCTCAAACTAGACTCCCTGTGCGCACATAGATCTAGGGAAAGGATGTTGCTTTTAAACCGACGTTTTGAATTACAATGTTTTGTTGTTTTGGATTGTTACTTCTCATTCAGTTTAATCTGACCTCCTTTTGTTTCCATCTTTTAGATTGTTTACAGGTCGGTACCAGTCGGGAACGATGGGATAACGGAGGTGATTAGAGTATACCGTGAAGATTCATTAGATTTAAGTTTGTATAGAAGTTGTAGTGTTTGTATTGGATTTTAGTAGGTGTGTAATAGTCTTTGTATATTGATTACGTTAGACATACATAGTGCCTTTGTATGATTAATCTAGACTTTGGCTTAGCTATTCGGATTTAAGATTGGCTGTTGAGATTATGTTTTAGACATTGTGACCCTTCTCACGAGTCATGATTTGAGATTTGAGATCTTTGGGTTAGTAAACCCCGTGACGACTTGTCTTACTCAATCAACGGTAAGACGGGTTGTTACAACAAGCATATCTATCATTCTACTGTTAACTCTCCCTGCGATTCTGAAGACTATACAATCAACTACCTCCTTCAAGCTAATCCTGTGGTTATCAAAAATAATATTGTTGCGCTGCATCCAGACGTTGTATATCATTTCCGTCCAAACCCCTACAATCAATTTAGCTCGATCTGTCTTCTTATTATTGATCTTGCTCATCCCGCTGATTTCGGCCTGGAAGTCGGGGCCTTCTAGCCTTTGAGACCCATAATATTTTTTCTTTGAATAAATTTGATACTTTTTCTTTGTCTTCTAATGATATTAATTACAATGTCCTTCCAAAAATTTCTCTTAATACTTTTCAAGATAAGATTGAATTTTCTAAATTGTGGCATTTACGCTTAGGTAGGGATGGCAATGGGTCGGACTCGGCTCGGATTATACATACTCCGACTTTGCTCCGGATAATAGTCGGACTTTTGTTTTCAGTCCACCTCCACTCGGAGTCGGATTATGCATACTCCATGTTTGCCCCGACTCGGACTCTCGGATCTCCAACGGAGTCGGATGCAGTTTCGGATTATTATCAAACAGTATCGTTATGATATTGTACTAATGATTTTAAAGCATACAAAATTAACAAAATACATTTTTCAAATACAATCTAACAAAAAAAATATGTACTTCAATTTGAATTCAATTTTGACCAGAGAAATAATCCTACTACTACTACAATTTAAAAAAATTTTCTCGTATTTTGATTTGACGTATTTTATTTGTCTTGATTTCATTTATCGTATCTTGATTCATTAATCAAAATAAAGATACCAAGTAGTTTTTCAAAATCGAAAATTACAACTTGTATAAGAGAGAGCTTGAATCAGTCACGTCTAGAGTTTTAAAGAAAACAAAATATAAGTTTAAAGGTCAAATTCAAAGTCAAATGTCCTATAGGGTCGGAGTCGGGTCGGAGTCTCGGATTTTTAATCAGGTCCACCTCCGACCCGTCTCTAACTCGGACTCGGATCATAAAGTCGGAGTCGGAGTCGGATGACTATTTCCTCGGACTCGAATCGGATTATTTTCCTCGGATCGAGTCGGACTAGGGTCGAATTCGGACTGAATTACCATCCCTACGCTTAGGTCACATACCCTTTACCAAGATGAAAATCATTTTTCCAGATATTGATATTACAACCATCAAAAATAACTTTCTTTGTATAATTCGTCCCCAATCTAGACAAACTAGGTTAGCTTTTCAAGATAGCCATGTTAAGTCTAGTTGTGCCTTGAACTTTTACACATGGATGTATGGGGACCATATACTTACAAGACACATAATGGATGTAATATTTTTCTAACTATAGTGGATGATTACACAAAAATGAATTGGGTTTATTTGATGAAGCATAAACATGATTCTGGAACTGTTTTACATAACTTGATTGTTTTTATTCAAAATCATTTTAAGAGTACTGTTAAATTTTTTAGGACTGATAACGCTAAAGAATTATGTGACGGATCTATGGCACAATTGTATAACCGTTTTGGAATTATACACCAAAAAAGTTGTGTGGAAACTCCGCAACAAAATGGTACAGTGGAGCGTAAAACACTGACATTTCTTGAAACCGCTAGAGCCATATTTTTTCAGTTCAATCTTCCTAAATGTTTTTGGGGTGAATGCGTTCTTTGTGCAACTTACTTGATTAATCGTTTGTCTTTGTCTACTCTACACAATATGTCATCTTATCAAAAACTATTTGGCACTGCACCTAATAATGACCATCTCAAAACCTTCGGTTGTTTATGTTTTGTGTCTACTACTAAACAAGGTAGAACAAAATTCGAACCAAGAGTCAAATCGTGTGTTTTTGTTGGTTATCCATTTGGACAAAAAGCCTACAAGATTTACAATCTTGTGACAAAAATTTTTGGTTTATCGAAATGTGACTTTTTATGAAAAAAATTTTCCTTTTCATAATAAACAGCACCCCAAGCCTTCTTTTCCCATTTTTTATGTTCCTACTACTACAGCTAGTCCTACATTTTTAGACCCTACTGTTGACCCAAACCAAAACACTACATTCCAAGACACTAAATGCCAAGACACTACAACTAATCCTACACCGATTTCTAATTCTACACGCCAAGACCCTACTAACAATTCTTATTCTCCTTCGACACTCCAAGACACTACTACTACTACCCCTTATGATGGTGACACCTCACCCACTCTTTCATCTACTAATGACCCACATATCCTTAGAAAATCCACAAGACAACACAACTCACCACAATATCTTTCTGATTATGTTTGCCAAAATTCAATTTGGTGTAATATTGTTTCCTTCACTAATTTGCCTAATGAGTTTCAAGCTTTGTTATCTAGTAATTCACAGTGGCAGGAACCTACTTCATACAAAGAAGTTGTTCAAGATCCTAATTGACAAGATGCTATGCAAAGAGAACTTAAAGCTCTCGCACAAAATAATACATGGGAGATTGTTCCTTGACCTCCAGGTAAAAAAGCCATTGGTTCAAGATGGGTATATAAATCAAGCTCAGAGCCGATGGATATTGGAACGGTATAAAGCCCGCTTAGTGGCAAAGGGTTATAATCAAAAATATAATATAGATTGCCAAGAAACTTTTTCATCGGTTGTCCGAATGACAACTATTAGATATCTTCTTGTTTAAGTCGCTCATCGAAAATGGCCCTTATTTCAGCTAGGCGTCAACAATGCTTTTTTACATGGGGATCTTTTTGAAGAAGTGTATATGAAAATTCCTGAGGGTTTACAAACGTCCTCTTCTATCGCTGTCTGCAAGTTAAAGAAATCCTTGTATGGCTTAAAGCAATCATCGAGACAATGGTTCGCCAAACTCACCATGCAATTACACCACCAAGGCTTTACTCAGTCCAAGAATGATTATTCACTATTCATTAATAAAACGTCTTCGTCCATTAACCGGGAATAATTTTTCTACTATTCAATCATTGAAATCTCATCTCAATACCATATTCAGCATTAATGACTAGGGAAAGCTCAGTTACTTTCTTGGCCTTGAAGTGTCGTACTTAACAATTCGTATTGTGCTTAGTCAACGTAAGTTTTCTATTGATCTCCTTCGCGGATCCAGTATGCAGCCCTTTAAGAAGGCTGTAACGCCCTTACCTCTCTAGCTTAAACTTCATGCTCATGATTCTCCTCTATATTCTGATTAGAGCTGTTCATGGGCGGGCTACCCGCCAGGCCCGGCCCGCCCGGCCCAAAAAACGGGCGAGTATGGACAACATTTTTAAAAAAAATTAAAGTTTGGGCAGGTAATAACCGCCCGCCAAGATAATGGGTGGGTAGCGACAATAAAAAATACCCGCGAGTATACCCGCCCAACCGCTTATTTTAATATTTTAATAAATAATAATATTCTTTGGGCTTTTTTTAGTACTAATATACTTTTAACCAATGTCAGTCCGCTGTCCAATACATTTAGATTATAATTTCGCAGGTTTAGAGACTTTAGGTTAGAGAATTTCCTAGCTGTGCGCCGTCCTCACTCCTCCTCTAGTTCTACCATTTCATTTCATTACTTCATTTTTACATCACCATTCTAGAGTATTCTAGTTCTACCACTTCCTCATTTCTCTTCAACACTACATTGACATTCGACATTCAGCGACTCCATAGTGAAATCTGACATTGTCATTTTTTGTTGTTAAATCTTTATTTATTTTCTTCATACGAAAATTTGGGTTTTTTTCGATTGTTATTTAGTATTTTACTGGGTTTTTATTTAGTATATTTTCTTCATTACTTAATTTGTTGTTAAATCTGATATTCTGATGTAGTATTGTTGTGTGTTCTTGTGTTTCATCGTTTTTTGATTGTTATTTAGCATATTTACTGGGTTTTTATTTTAGATTTTACTAGGTTTTTATTTTAGATGTCTCTTTATTAAGTAATAACTCTGTTTGATTTTTTGAAATTTGGGGTTTTTTCAAAAAAAATAGATTTCTGAGTTCATTCAAGATACTTAGGGCTATTTGAAAACACTGTAAACTTTATTTTATTCATTCAAGAAACTTCTCTAAATAGATTAGGCTGTTTATTTACGGAGTTAGTAATCTATTTCAAATTGTTCATTCAAGAGTTAGTAATCTTAGGGATTTTTTTTATTTACAGAATTAGTAACCCAATCTGGTGGGTCTTATATCAACAGAAACTTTTTATTTATTCTCTTTGAATTTCTGGGATGGGTTTTTCGAAAATTAGGTTGTTATTTAGTACTTAGATTTAGCTTTTATTTTAGATTTTAGCTTTGATAAGTGTAGTTATTTTGCAGAGTAAAGCATATGGCATCACCATCAGGTTGTTCTAACTCTCTTGTTGACTTGGATTCAACTGCTAACAATACTGAGGAAGACTCAATTCCAAACGATGACAATGTACAAGCCATCAACAATCAAGGTAGAAAATTAAAATCACTTGTTTGGCAAAATAAGAAAAGAGATACTTTAATAGATGGGAGTGTTCAAGCTACTTGTAAATATTGTGATTTAAAGTTCAATGCTAGTCATAGTACTGGTATACATCACATCTTAAAAGACATATTGATAAATGTCCTAAAAGAATGAATCGTGACCTTAAGAGTTTATTGCTTGGTTGTTCTCCATTAAGTGGTGATAGTAATATTTCTTTGAAAAATCCAGTCCTTAATTACGAGGAAATTCATAAAGGCATTTCTGTTTTTATAGTTGGGGGAGCTCATGCTTTTTCTACTTGTGAGGAACCTGGTTTTAAATACATGGTTTCTCAAATGTGTCCTCAATTTTCATGCATTAGTAGACATACTTTGAAGCGAGATATCTTTAGGCATTATAATTACGAAAAAGTGATTGTTATGGATGAATTAAAAAAAGCTCCTGGTAGAATTTGGCTCACAACAGATAATTGGAGAAGTGAACATACAGATGACGAGTATATGTGTATTACTGCACATTGGGTTGATGCTAATTGGAAATTGCAAAAAAGAATAATTAAGTTTGGGGCATTAACACCTCCATTTGATAGAATTTCTTTAGCCGATGAGGTAGCTTTGTGCTTAAGTGAATGGAAAATTGACTATAAGGTTCTTAGTTTCACTGTTGACAATGCAAGTTATAATGATTGTATGATTACTTCTTTGAAAAATCATCTCGATAGAAAAAAATGGCTTGTATTTTGATGGTCAGTTCTTTCATTTGAGATGTGGTTGTCATATTATTAATCTTGTTGTGCAAGCTGGATTAAAATCCATAGATGGCGTTAATGCAAAAATTAAAAAGGTTGTTAAACACCATAAGCACTCAATTCCTAAGAAGAAAAAATTTTACAGCGTTGCCGAAACAAGTTTTGGTATTAAGACAACAAAAAAGTTACGTGGGCATAACAACATCAGGTGGAATTCAACATTTCTTATGCTTGATCGTTATATATTTTTTAGAGATGTCATTGATCATGTAGTTAGTCGGGATAAGGACCTTAGTGTGTTTTCTCTTTCAAATGATGAATGGGATAAAGTTATAGAGCTATATGGGTTCTTGAAAGTCTTTTATGATGTGACAAATTTATTTTCAGCTTCTAAAACTCCTACTTCAAATCTGTATTTTGATGGTGTGTGGAAGATTCATAGAAAATTAATAGAAATAATGGATGGTGACAGTTCTAGTTGTGGCTTAGCTGCTATGATTAAGGATATGAAAGCAAAATTTGACAAGTATTGGTCTGATTATAATGTTATATTATCATTAGCTGCAGTTTTGGATCCTCGATTTAAGTTAGATAGAGTTAAATATTGTTATCAGAAGTTGTACGGAGAATTGTATGCTAGGGAGAAAGTTGAGCTTGTAAAGAGAACTTTATTTTTTTATTTGATGAATATAGAGATCAAATTTGTGTTGCAAGTTCCCCTAATTTGGCCACTAGTGGCACTGCTCGCTTTCCAAGTGTAGTGAGTTGTGTGGCAGATCAAACTCAAATGGAAGAGGATCTAGATTACAAAGTATTTTTAAGTAAAAAGAGGAAGGTAGATGATGAAAAGACAGAATTAGAGTTGTAGTTGGAGGAGAAAACTCTTGACTTAGCTTCTCATCAAATTTTGATGTTTTAGCATATTGGAGTAGGAGAGTGGATAGATATCCACACCTTGCATGTTTGGCTCGTGATATTTTAGCTATGCCTATCTCTACTGTTCCTTCGAAATCCGCTTTTAGTATGGGAAAAAAAGGTTGATAAATCCTTGGAGAGCATCTTTAGGACAAAAGACAATTGAGGTGCTAGCTTGCTATGAAGATTGGTTGCATTCAAAAAACCTTAAAATAGGTAAATATTTTTTCTTATTCTTTATTATTAAAACTTTAAAATTGAATATATTTTAAATATTGTTATTCTTTATTATTATTATTATTATTATTATTATTATTATTATTATTATTATTATTATTATTATTATTATTATTATTATTATTATTATTATTATTTTGCCAAACAATTTTCTATATAAAAAAATCATTTACAAAAGGCTGGGTTAGAAAAACCCAGATATCCGGGGGGATCCCTACAATTACATCAGTGTGAAAGAAGAGCACACCTTCTAGGAAGGGTTTCTCAACCTCACTCTTCATGTGCACGGGAGCCACCGAGATATCTCAAAAAGCCACATACGGCGTACATCAAGACAACCTATGAAGAGAAGCAAAAGGCCCAAACAAAGCCAAGACAATAAGGCACCATCATAGGTCCAAACAAGATTCACACCGTACGAAAAACAAGGGCGGTGGACAAAAGAAAAAATAGCCAAGCCAAAAGGATTCCCAAAAAACAGGCAGCTGCAGCTCTACCTAAACTATGCACAACAACAGCAAGAACCATGGTATCAAAACACGGTCGAGTCACATCGGAACGGGCGAGTTAACACGGATTTTCAGTTCACCGTTCCGAGATCTCGCGATTTGTAACGCTGTGTAAGAAAATGGCGCACCAAGACGCGAATCGGCCGATATTACCGTTTTAGAACGGTGTATCTCGTTTAGTACGGGCGAAATTCATCTTCTTGGCAGCGAGATTGAAGTAACCCGCCATGGGAGAAGGTGCAGCTGAGCTTGAAGCAGTGATTGCTCGAGAAGATGAAGTCTGGATAGAAATCTGATAGAATATACAATTTAAAAAGTGAATAAAATAGGTTTAAAAAATGTGATGACAAAGTAGTGAAGTACGCTGTAGCCTATAGGGTGACTGCTAGCCTGCTACTTGCTAGCTGTCATCCATTATCTCATTTTACTTTTTTTTTTGAATATACTTTTACTAAGGGAGTACAGCTATACTAATTAGTAATTAAAGGTTGGTTGTTTTCTTCTAAAATATTTTTGAAATTATGGTTTTTTTTATTTCTTAACTTTTTTATAAATATTTATATTTGTGATTTTATTATTTTGTTATATTATTTATGATATATTTTTTTTAAATTATAAATTTTTAGTAGTAGTATATTTATTTATTTATATAGGGATAATAGTAAGCAAAATTTTATTAATTATAATATTTACATGATGCTAAAGGTTGAATTGTATTAATTAGTATAATTAATATTTTAATATCTTATTTAAAATGATATATACTTATATTATATATTAATAATCATCTCATATAAAACTATATCGCGATCCGTTCCGCGATAAACGAATTTTATCCGATCCCGCGACCCGCGATCGCGACCGCAATCGCGACCACGACCGCGTTTTTACACCATGGCAAGAACAGAACAGCAGCACTGGACACCTTAGCATGGCCAAACGACACAGCAGCACCCCAAGCCAGTAAAGCCAGCAGCTCCACCTAAACTATTATTATTATTATTATTATTACTTGTTGGGGATCATAAATCCCAATTACGTAAAAGGTCCAGGATACCCTTGGTCAACAAGTCAAAGGTCAAGGTATGACAAACAAAGTCAGCATCACTAAGTCTGATTGTGCATGAAGACCGTAACTGAAGCAGCAGTTAACGGGTCAAGGACGTTTCCATACATAACTTCTCTACGTCCCGGATAACCGCCCTCCACTATGTCCCTTACACTTCTGAAAACCGTAGCGGTTATCGGTACAGAAATAACCGCTAGTACAGAAGTAACTTCCACGAATGTTCCCCTTTAAAAGGAAGAATCGTCTCCAATGATCAGGTTACGCAATCTTACTCTAAACACTTATTACATTCACCTTTTCCTGAATCTGACTTAAGCATCGGAGAGCCCTTCCGGGACATAGGCCCCCGGGTTAGCTTTCCTTGTGGTTGCAGGAACACTGCACGCGGAGGTCAGATCTTCCTACTTCCCTACAATTGAAGGTACTTCCCTTAAACTTCCCCTTTTACAAATTCGACCGTTTCTTAACCGAAACAGTTTGGCGCCGTCTGTGGGGAAGACAGAAGTATTATCCTTCAAAACACCAGAAACTCCACCCAAAGTCTGAGACATGGCACCAAGAAGAACAACTACCAAAGAAGCGTCTGTTGCCCGCAGCACTGACACTTCCACTTCACAACGTGAAAACCAACCAGTTACAAGGCAGGATCTTGACACTCTTGCCATCAACCTGTCCCGAACTTTCGCTGAACAGTTGCGCAATGTGGCTACCCAACAGCCCTCTGCGGCCCTGAACAATCCAGACATTAATGCCACTTTAGCGACAATGACACAGCAAATCCAGGATTTGCGAGCACTGGTTGCAGAACAGAACAAGGCTTCTTCCGAACTAGTTCGTCAGGAGGTCGATGAAAATCCTGCCCATTCCCGGGCAAAAACTTCACAACCAATTCCTTCCAAAAGGGATAACTCTCACTGCATCTCCTCTAGAAGACACACGGGCGATCTGAGGACTCACCTCAACAGTCGCCGAAGAGAAAGGAGCAGTCATGTTCAAAGCTTCATAGATGGGAGAAGACGACAAAGATCCAGAAGTTTCCAGGATCGGGCGGTTACAGACTATGTGGCAGAATCCTCTGCTAACCCCCAGGAGAGGGAAGCGCCTATGCTACTGAACTCTCCCTTATCAGCGGACATTCTAGCCACACCTAATCCGTCCAAAATAAAGGTGCCTACCATACCACCGTTCTCTGGTAGTCAGTGCCCTGAAGAGCACATGATTGCCCACAAGAACGTCATGGTTCTGTATACAACGGACCCTTCTCTCCTATGCAAGTTCTTTCCGATCACTCTCACAGGCCTAGCCCTGACATGGTTTACATCGCTTCCTAACGGAAGCATACATAGTTTCTCCGAACTCGAGGCCAAGTTCCTCAGTCACTTCACAGCGTCGAAAAGACAAGAAAAATCTAACTTCCATCTGTTAAGCATCACACAACAAGATGGAGAGTCTCTATCCGCCTACCTCCAGCGGTTCCATGATGGAGTATTGGCAGTTACAGACTTGGAAGAGTCGATTGCTGTTTCGGCTCTGATCAACGGCATGAGAACCAATAAACTGAAGTTCCAACTCCTGGAAAACCAAGTAAAGTCCTATGCTGAGGCAATGAGACAAGCACGAAGTTTTGTCGCTGCATCGGACATCTGCCAACAACTGGATCCTACATCCAGAAAAAGAAAGAATGATAAAATGGCAGACGTTCGAGACAAATCAAGGCATGATGACCAAATCTCCAAAAGAGGATCCGGTAGGCCTGATCGAGACCGGAAGTATCCTCCCAGAGACATCAATGATGATGGTTTTGAGGCCAGGTTTAACCGCAATAGAAAAGACATTTTTTACGCTATCCGGGACCAGTTGCCTGCCCCTGCTGCCATTCTCACACCCAAATTCCGCAGAAACATGGATTTGTGGTGTGAATATCACAAGGAACACGGCCATACCCTTCCCAACTGCCGTGAACTGAAGAAAATTTTACACAAATATGCAGAAGAAGGGAAGTTAGACTGTTTCCTCAACCGTGACGGTGACAAAAAGCAAGTTGAGGGCAAAAATTTGCAAGTTATTTTCTGAACTATTTCCTGATTCCTGTTATCTTCTACTTTTGAACTATTTAGTCGAACACCGTTTACTGTTATATTGTTACTGTTAGACTTTGATGTTGGCTTTATAATATGAACCTATGTTCTATTGAGCTAAGTTATTATTTGTTGTCTTGAGGTTAGAAACTCCAATGAGTCTGACCCCCCTGGTGAGCTTAATATGAACCTATGTTCTATTGAGCTAAGTTATTATTTGTTGTTTTGAGGTCAGAGACTCCTATGAGTCTGACCCCTCTAGTGAGCTTAATATGAACCTATGTTCTATCAAGCCAAGTTATTATATCTTGTTTTTAAAGTCAGAGACTCCTATGAGTCGGACCCCCCCAAAATAAGTTGATTTTGGGGCTAAATCATCTAAGTGTACCTATGTACACATAAGGGCCGAATTATGCTCTATTCGGACCCCCTTCTCTCTTCCCCAAAAAATGTATTTTGGGGTCAAGCTATTAAGTATACCTAAGTATACTTCTAGGGCCGAATTAAATACAATTCGGACCCCCTTTCTTCCCCAAATAAAGTGTTTTTGGGGCTAAATGTTGCAAGTATATCAAATTATACTTCTAGGGCCGAATTAGAGACAATTTGGACCCCCTTTCTTCCCCGAAAAAAGTGTTTTTGGGGCTAAATATCGCAAGTATATCAAATTATACTTCTAGGGCCGAATTAGAGACAATTCGGACCCCCTTTCTTCCCCGAAAAAAGTGTTTTTGGGGCTAAATATCGCAAGTATATCAAATTATACTTCTAGGGCCGAATTAGAGACAATTCGGACCCCCTTTTCCCCGAAAAAAGTGTTTTTGGGGCTAAATATCGCAAGTATATCAAATTATACTTCTAGGGCCGAATTAGAGACAATTCGGACCCCCTTTCTTCCCCGAAAAAAGTGTTTTTGGGGCTAAATGTCGCAAGTATATCAAATTATATTTCTAGGGCCGAATTAGATGCAATTCGGACCCCCTTCTTCCCCAAATAAAGTATTTTTGGGGCTAAATATTGCAAGTATATCAAAGTACACTTCTAAGGCCGAATTAGATGCAGTTCGGATCACCTTCTTCCCTAAATTAAGTAGTTTTGGGGCTAAATGTTTACCAAATTAAGTATTTCGGATTTATATGTTTCGGATTTAAATGATATTATATAATCCGAATGATATTATATATTTTAAAGTATTTCGGATTTTTCGGACCCTTTGCGTGAAACTTAAAACACTCAAAGTATGCTTATGTGGTCGAATTGTAATTTGGCCGAATCTCACGAATCTCATGTAAGTTGGCCGAATCTCATGAAACAAGATTATGGCAGAGTAATATTGTATGTTACTTGCTTTCAAGAAACCTTGGCCATTAATATTACTTGGCCATTCAAGAAACAAAGTCCACAAAGTTTTTCTCACAGGGGCCGAAACATCATAGTTTCGGACCCCCCTGTTTGCCACAGAGTATTAATTGGGATAGTTTTATTGGAATCCTTGTCTTATCTCCAAAGTGATTTTAATGCTTTGAGGATGAAATACTTCGAGGTATAGTATGGGGCCGAATTATACCTGTTTCGGACCCCTAATTAAATTCGAGATCTTTGAAGTTTAAATGCTCAAGATCGCACTTCCAAGGGCCGAAACAAAGTTGTTTCGGACCCTCTTTATTTCTCCCAAATAACCCTTGTTTGGGCTAAGTTTCATTTTTGCCAACAAGGGCCGAAACATAATAGATTCGGACCCCTTATATGCATTCCAATGCTTGGATCTTGAAAATCTTCTAAGTAATTTACTTAGGGCCGAAACGTATACGTTTCGGACCCCTTATGTATATTCTAATGCTTTGATTATAAGAGGCTTCTAAGTATACTATATATTAGGGCCGAAACATTGGTGTTTCAGACCCCTAAATGCATTCAAAGAAGAGAAGCCCAATTTATAAACACCTAGGGCCGAAACATGTAAGTTTTGGACCCCTAGATGCATTCTAGAAGGGAAGGCCCAATTGAATTCAATTGAATTTGGTTGAAAAGCTTGATTTGGTTGAAAAGCTTAATATACCACTAAGGATTACTTTATAAACATATGGCCGAAATTACTTTATAAGCAATCATAATTGTAACTTAGTGATCTCTTTATTTGGTTGAAAAGATAAGCTGATAAATGGCCGAAATGTCTTTGTTTCGGACCCCCTTGGATGAATATTGGGCTTGAAAAAAAAAAAAAAAAAAATCTAAGTTCATTTTATAATTCTTCCTGGGTCGAAGCATGGCCATCATAATTGCCCGCAAGGACCGAAACACCCGAGTTTCGGACCCCCTTATTGTTTTCTAAAGCTTTGAGATATAAAAGCTTGGAATTGATATTCTTATGGCCGAAACGAATATGGGACCCCTAAATGATTTCAGAGGGCCGAAACATTGTTTCTTCCAGGGCCAAAGTTGTAATCCCATAGGCAAAGAAAAGTCAAGGAATTTCTTCATGAGACGAATCATTGTTGATCCGGATCCCTATTTTCTTGTTTCGGATACTTCAAAGAATTTGGATATCGCACGACAAGCTAACGTATTTCCACATACAGGCCAAGGCCATCTCCTCGCCCTATATGTGTGGGGCTAATGTTGGGGATCATAAATCCCAATTACGTAAAAGGTCCAGGATACCCTTGGTCAACAAGTCAAAGGTCAAGGTATGACAAACAAAGTCAGCATCACTAAGTCTGATTGTGCATGAAGACCGTAACTGAAGCAACAGTTAACGGGTCAAGGACGTTTCCATACATAACTTCTCTACGTCCCGGATAACCGCCCTCCACTATGTCCCTTACACTTCTGAAAACCGTAGCGGTTATCGGTACAGAAATAACCGCTAGTACAGAAGTAACTTCCACGAATGTTCCCCTTTAAAAGGAAGAATCGTCTCCAATGATCAGGTTACGCAATCTTACTCTAAACACTTATTACATTCACCTTTTCCTGAATCTGACTTAAGCATCGGAGAGCCCTTCCGGGACATAGGCCCCCGGGTTAGCTTTCCTTGTGGTTGCAGGAATACTGCACGCGGAGGTCAGATCTTCCTACTTCCCTACAATTGAAGGTACTTCCCTTAAACTTCCCCTTTTACAAATTCGACCGTTTCTTAACCGAAACAATTATTATTATTATTATTATTATTATTATTATTATTATTATTATTATTATTATTATTATTATTATTATTATTATTATTATTATTATTATTTTTAATGTATGGATACTTTCTCAAGGTACATCGAGTATGTTTAATTATGGTGAGCCGTGTTTCGTAGAAGATGAAGAGGAGGATGAAGATGACGATTGTATTACCATTGACTAAGTATTTTGAGACTTTGAAGTATTTTAATATATATGTAATTTGACTATTTTGAGACTTTTTATGTATTTGGGGTATTTTGGACAATATATTGTATTTGAATTATTATCAAAACTTAATTTTATATTTTGTATTGTATTTTTGGTATTTATGTAAAAATACCCGCGGTACCCGCGGCACCCACCTGCTTTAAAAATGGGCGGGTATAGCGACAAAAAAATATGCCCGCAATCGCGGGCGGGCATTTGAATTTTTCTGCCCGCGGGTAGATTTTATAGCAAATACCCAGTCCGCTACCCGCACTCGCCCGCCCATGAACAGCTCTAATTCTAATCCAACCCAATATAGGAGTTTATTTGGGAAATTAAATTTTCTTACACACACTAGACCAGATTTATCATTTGATGTACAAGTTCTCAGTCAACATATGCAACAACGAACAGAGTTACATTTTCAAGCCTTACGTCATACTCTCAATTATGTTGCTTCCACATCTGGACAAGGCATCCTTCTCCACCATAGTGATGCTCTTCATCTTCATGCGTATAGTGACTCTGATTGGGGAGCTTGCCTTGATACTAGGAGGTCAATCACTGATTATGTTATTTTATTTGGTGATTCTCCGATCAGTTGGACATCCAAAAAGCAACACACCGTTTCAAAGTCCTCCTCCGAAGCCGAATACCGTGGCATGGCAGCCGTGGCCTCTGAGATTACATGGCTTGTTCGCCTTCTTGAGGATTTTGGAGTTGATAATCTCCGACCTGTTACATTGGCATGTGATAATTAATCGGCTCTTCACATCGCTCAAAACCCGGTTTTTCATCAAAGGACAAAACATATAGAAATTGATTGCCATTTTACAAGGGAAAAGGTCTTGGAGCGATTAATCCAATTATAGTATCTGCCTACTACTCAGCAACTTGCTGATATTCTCACCAAGATCGTTCCTTCTACTCACCTTCAGTCCATTCTCTCCAACCTTGGCATGATCAACACCACGATAAGCTTGAGGGGGGATGTTGAGAATATTGGTTAACCCCAGTTATTTATTCAGTTTATTTTTTTCTTACCAATAATATGTGTATAGTTAGTTTGGTTAGCTGGCTTTCTTTGTTTCTTGATATAAACCTTATCTTATATATTCCTGCATCCCTTTGTAATATTCATATTTTTCATTCTAATAGAAATCAATATGTCTCTTTCTTCTAAATGGTCATTTGATACCTAAACTGTGTGCTATCATTCTATTGAAAGTCAAACATTGTTCATCTCCTTTCTATCATTACTACTGGAATTTACCTTGAATCACAATTATCAACAAATAGTCCAGCCCAAATCTATATTTAGAGTTGTAACAATATATTTTTAGAATTTGACTGGGTTTGAGAGCCGTCTTTACAAAAGATGGTCTCAAGTAAGAATTTGTGTTTTTAAATTAGGATGCTACTACTATACAAATTTCCAACTCACAATCCAAAGATCCAACTTCAAAACTATTGAAGGAACTTGACAAATAAGTGAATACAAGTCAAGCAAAGATTAAGTTATGAAGTTAAAGAATAATTCATGTAAGCATAATCTTTGGATTAAAATGTGAAAGAAATTTATGCGATAATTTGATAGAAGTAACATTTTGTGTAACGGGAACATAGAATTAGTCTGTTCTCTTAGTTAGCCCTTTTGTGACGTTCTTAACAATCATTAGAATTTTATAGCTTTATCCTCACATTTTCCGACTAAACATTACATCACAAATTTGTAAACAATAATATGTATAATTACCAACCTTTCGATTTTATGAGTAAGTAATCTTCAAATCATTTATGCTCAAGATTGGTATACTATTCCCTTTATAATGACCAACCGTCTCTAAGGAACTAATCCAGCAGCAACTTCGAGTGTAATGTTTGTGGCTCCTTTCATGTTTGATTTCTTTTAGAGTTCCTTTTAGGGTTCCTATTTTCTTGCTTTTCTCGTTTCTATTAGTTTTATTGGTTGTATCGTTCTCTTTACTTTTTAAAATATTGTTTTAAGTATTTATTGTATCTATTACGTTTATATCTACACGACGCAGGGGCTTCTCCTCATCTTTCTCAAGCCGGGGACTCCTTTTGGTTGCGCTCTCCTTCATGGGTATGAGTTGCCGCCGTATTTCTCTCCCCAGACCCATCTATAGTTTTCTATGAGTGGGATACACTGGGTAGGATAATGATGATAATTGTGGATCCTTTCATTACTAAGTAATCTTCAAAATAATTTATCATTATGTAGGAACTTGATCACCCTTTAATATTTTTTTACGTGTATTACGTCACCAAATATAAGAAATTCTATAGAATATTATCTTTTTCTTATGACTTTCTTATTCCCCTTACGGTCCGTTCGTTTAGTGGTATTAAATGGTGGTAATGAGAATGATTTATAGTGTAAAATTTAATCAAAACTTTCATGTCATTCCCATGGTAATGAAACTTTGATCACAAAAAGTTTTTTTGTTTACAAATTTCCATTACCACCTAATACCACCTCTCCCATTGATAATGCATTGGAATGAATTTTATGAACAAAATGAGATGATTGAAGGTGGTCAAGCATGGCCATCAAGGTAACCAAGAGATTTTTCAATCAAAATTACACTAATTTTTCATTCCCATTACCACGGTTTATTACCACCTACCAAACGGGCCGTTAATTCCTTATCCATCTTGTTCATATAGGAACTTGTGAAGTTGTTCCCTATATTCCTCCCAAAGTAGATAATTACTCATTTTGCTTCTCACTTCTTATTTTACTTCCCTTCCAAAATATATTCACCTTTTCAAGTTACTTATATATCATTGAACTACAAAAAGACAAACTATATAAAAATTTGAGCACATCGTAAATAAAAATATGATATAGAAGAAATGATATATTAATGAATGATGAACAAGAATAGTTTAGATGATATAAAGTGGAATTGTAATATAATAGTTGGCTTAAAAATAAGTTTGTTCTCTTTAAAAAGTATGAAATAAAGGTTTAATTTATGTGGGAACTTATCTTTCATGTTCCATCAAGAATTTATCCATTGTTCCTTTGGCAACTTAGGATAATCATGTTTCATAGCATCCATGGTTTCAATCAGGCCTGGTTATTGGCAAGGGCAAACAGGCCTTTAGCACAGAGCCCCAAAAATATGAAAATTTTAAGGGCCCAAAATACCAAACATGTAGCCCAATATAGTAATGAAGATTAAAAAGATATTGTAAATAAAGAAAGAGTAAAAGTGCCGTGAAAGCTAATGGTTTTTAGAAAGTTATACTTCTTTCCCAAGACAATGTCACATCACAATTAAAAAAAGTAAGTTTGACCCTTGATATCCTAATAAAATAATTAAAAAAAAGGTTATTGCACATTTGCACTCTAAGTCTCTAACGTTACTTTTATGAATTTTCTTCTTTGGTTCTTCCGCTTCAATGGTTATCATTATCAAACTTCCATCAATTATCAAGCACCATTATTAAGTAAAAAATTCATTGATGCACAAATTTTTGGTTAATTTTACACGGGATCTAAAATTGAGTAAGTAAAAATTTTAATTTTAAATTTTTTGAGTTTTGCCATTTTAAATCAATAATCTTGATTTTTTCTTATCAGTTGCTTTTTAATTTTTTTATTTCATCATTAACATCAAGTAATCTTGAATTTTTTAAAATTTGTATTTTCAACTAAATTAATATGTATAACTAAGAACCACAACCCTGAAGATGGAATTGAAAAAGAACAACAAAATTCTTTTAATTTTTTTTTTAAATATTTTATGCAATTTAATTTAATTTGTTTTGGTGTGTTTTTGTATGCATAGTCCATCCTTATGTGATGTTTGGATGGCCTATTTCTTAGCCCTTTTCCCCAATGGCTTTTTCCCCCCGCGGGGTTTTTTATGCCGGCGGGGTCTGGGTGTCCTAGTTACAGTGTTTTGTTTTTTCTTTCGTTTTTATGATAAGTTTCCTATTTTTCGAAAAAAAAAATTAATTTAATTTGTTTTATTTGTATTTCTTGTAATCTTGTTCATTTATTTTATTTTAATGCAATATTTTGTCAAATGCAGGCTTCTATGCTCTATTATCCTATAGTTCTACTATAAAATACAATTTGGGGATTTGACTTTTGAAGAACAATTAGGGCACAAATGAAAGAGGCATACAAAGGTAAAGAGTCGGGAGGCGAAGAAAGCAGTTGCAAAGGCAAAGTCATGCTTTTGAAGCCTTCTACCAAAAGCTTGATACCACGGAGGGGGAGAAATATATTTACAAGTTGGCTAAAGCCAGATCTAGGCAGAGGGAGGACTTGGGGCGGTGAAGTATCTCAAAGATGAGAGTGGACGGGTTCTCATTAGACAAGAGGACATCAAACTAAGATGGCATCAGTATTTCTCCTAACTACTAAATATGTCAAGGGGTCCTACAGAGGAAACTCGACAGACTTCGGACACACAAAGAACACGGGTTTGTGGGTCATTTGGTGACATAACCAAGGGTGAAGTAAGTGAAGCCCTCAAAAAGATGGGGAGATTTAAGGCAGTTGGACCGGATGATATCCCGATTGAGGTGTGGAGGAGCTTAGGAGAGGAGGGCATTCAATGGCTTACTAAGCTCTTTTAATGCTATCCTGAGATCTAGTAAGATGCCGGAGGAGTGGAGGATTAGCACAATTATCCCTTTGTTCAAGAAAAAGGGCGATGCACAGGAATGAGGGAACTATAGGGGTATCAAACTCCTAAGCCACACTATGAAACTGTGGGAAAGAGTTATTGAGAGAAGAGTTAGACGGGAGACGGTGATTAGGGAGAACCAGTTTGGTTTCATGCCGGGGAGATCAACTACTGAGGCGATTCATATTTTGAGGAGATTGATGGAAATGTATCGGGAGCGAAAGAAGGATTTGCATCTCGTGTTCATCGACCTGGAGAAAGCATATGATAGCATACCACGAAGCATCGTTTGGGATAGCCTCAAGAAAAGAGGTATTTCATCAAGATATATTGAGGTAATACAGGACATGTATGATGGAGTTTCGACCAACATTCAGACACCGGTGGGGCTAACAGAGTCTTTCAGTATTAGAGTGGGCCTACATCAGGGATCATCACTTAGTCCTTTCATCTTTGCGGTGATTATGGATGAAATCTCAAAATCCATCTGGGAAACCGTACCATGGTGTATGCTTTTCGCCGATGATATAGTCTAGGCCGCAGAAACTAAGGAGGAGGCTAATAGTAAATTGGAAGAATGGAGGGAAGCCTTGGAGGGTAAGGGTATGCGTATAAGTCGCTCGAATACTGAATACATGCGATGTAACTTTAGTGGGACAGAATCGATAGAGGAGCCAGAGGTGTCCATCAGAGGAGAAGCAGTTGCATGCACGTCCAAGTTCAAATATCTGGGTTCAGTAATTCAGAACAATGGGGAAATTGAGGGTGACGTTACTAACCGTATACAGACAGGTTAGCTCAAGTGGAGAGCAGCGATAGGGGTGCTTTGTGATAAAAGATTTCCTAGTAGACTAAAAGGGAAATTCTTTCGCGTTGCGATTAGGCCGGCTTTGTTGTACGGAACAGAGTGCTGGCCTATAAAGAAGGCTTTCGAGCAGAGAATGGATGTAACAGAGATGCGCATGCTGAGATGGATGTGCGTTAAGACAAGGATGGATAGGATTAGAAATCAGGAGTTTAGGGAGAAATTAGGGGTTGCACCTCTCTCTGCAAAGATGCGGGAGAACAGACTCAGATGGTTTGGGCATGTGCAGAGAAGCACCCATGACGCCCCAGTGAGAAGGGTTGAACGCATTATAGTGGAGGGGAAGAGAAGTCGGGGAAGACCTAAGAGGACGTGGGAGGAGCAGATTAGCAGCGACCTGCTCGAACTACACCTCTCTTAGGACCTGACCAGCAGGGATAGAGCCACATGGCGGCGCCTTATTCACGTCCTAGATTACTAGACTTGTTTGTTACTGTTCTGTGTCTTTTGTCATCGCTATTCACTATCGTTTATACATTTTTAAATGATCCCCATGCTTGGCTAACGTGGGTGTAAGATGCAGGTTTCAGATATTTGCAGGTCCTATACTTGAAGACTACTATAGAGCCGAAGGACTCTTATGACCGCCCTCTCCTTCTGGGTATGAGACGCCGTCGACCTTCCTTCCCCAGACCCTGAACATAGAGTATTTATGTGCGGGAACATTGAGTATGATGATGATGATGATGATGATGACTTTTGAAGAACAAGTACAATTACAAGCTAAGGTTGCATCAATCCATTTTTATTTTTTAATTATTTGTTGTTTCTTAAATGATGCCTCCTATAGTCAAAAGGCATAAGTCTGGATATGAAAAGCGTAAGAAAAGAAAAAAAATTAGAAGAGTTAATTCAATCTCAAAGAGGATCACTTGACAAATTTGTGATAAAAGAACAAGTTAATGTTGATGTTTCTAAAAATGTTAATGTTGAAATTCATGAAAATGTGACTCCTAATGAAACGATTAATTTGGATAATCAAAGTGTCGATTTAGAAAATATAACCGACTTGCCAAATGACAATGATAATTTGACTAATGAGAATGTTGATGTCGAGGTTTTTGATGATGGTATCATGGTAATTTAAATGACATGGAGCAAACAAACCCACTTTGATAATTCATTTGATATATTTGATCCAAGAAATTGGGATGCTCTTGATTCTAAAATGATTAATTTAGTAGCCACAAAAGGTCCTAAAAGAGATTGTTCAATTGTAAAAGGTCCTAAAGATAATTTTTCTAGGCGATTTACTGCTAATTTGTTTACTAGAGTTTTACCAAATGGAGAAAAGTGTGATAGAGATTGGTTAGTTTATTCAAAAGATCTTGATAGAGTACTTTGCTTTTGTTGTAAAATTTTTAAGAGAGGTATTGGTAGAGGCCTTTTAGCAAATGAGGGTTTTAGTGATTGGCATCATGTTGGGGAGAGACTTAAAGAACATGAAACTCGTGCGGAACACGTTAAAAATATGTTCACTTGGTATGAATTGCGTAAAAGGTTGAAAACTAATCAACTATTGATAAGACAACTCAAAAACTAATAGAGAAAGAAAAAGATCACTGGAAAAATGTTTTAAAAAGAATTATTGCAATTGTCAAATTTCTTTCTAAGCATAATTTGGCCTTTCATGGTTCTAATGAAAAATTGTATGAAAATAGCAATGGCAATTTTTTGGGCTTAATTGAAATGCTAGCAGAGTTTGATCCCGTTGTCCAAGAACATGTTAGACGTATTACAAAAGATGATGTTCACTTTCATTATGTTGGGCATAACATCCAAAACGAATTAATATTATTGCTTGCTCACGCTATTAAAACTGAAATAATTAGAAAAATTAAACAAGCAAAGTATTTTTCTGTGATACTCGATTGCACACCTGATGTTAGTCACCAAGAGCAAATGTCTTTATCATAAGGTCTGTGGATGTTTCTTCTGAATCCGTGGTGGAATCCTTTTTAGAATTTTTAAATGTGAATGATACAACTGGACAAGGACTTTTTGATTTTGTACAAAATGAGTTAATAAATCTTGGTCTTGACATATCTAATGTTCGAGGACAAGGTTATGATAATGGATCAAAGATGAAAGGAAAACATCAAGGTGTTCAAAAAAAAATTTAGACATAAATCCGAGAGCCTTTTATACACCTTATGGTTGTCATAGTCTTAATTTGACATTATGTGATATGGCTAACTCATGTGGTAAAGCTAAAGATTTTTTTGGAGTTATTCAACTTATTTATACTATTTTTGCCAATTCTACTAAAAGATGGAAAATTCTAAAAGAAAACTTAAAGGTTTGACTCCAAAATCATTGTCATCTACTCGTTGGGAGAGTCTTGTGGATAGTGTTAAAGCTATAAGATCTCAAATGTCAGATTTTAGAGAAGCTCTACTTGATGTGTCTGATAATGATCTCGATTCTAAAATATGTTGTGAAGCAAAATCTTTAGCTACTTATGAGCTTGGAGATTTTGAGTTTTTGGTTGCTATAATTATTTGGTTTGAAATATTATCTGCTATTAATATAGTTAGCAAGCTTTTACAATCAAAAGATATGGTCATTGATGTTGCTATGCAAAAAATAAAGCATTTGGTTTTCTTTTTTGAAGAATATAGAGAAACTGGTTTTAATAATGCTTTAAAAAATGCTAAGGAAATTGCTATTGAAATGAATATTGACCCTGTTTTTCCTCAAAAGCACATAATTCGAAGAAAAAGGCAATTTGATGACAACTCGAACAGCATCTGTTGAGTTCACGGGAGAAGAAGCTTTGAGAATCAATTACTTTCTTTATCTTGTAAATCAAGCAGTTGTCTCTCTTAATAATAGATTTGAGCAATATCAAGACTATGAAAAAATTTTGATTTTTTGTTTACTTCTCAAAAGTTACAATCATTGGATGATGCAAATTTAAAGTCTTGTTGTAATAGTTTGGAAAAAGCATTGAAACATAACGAACAATCTGATATTGATGGAAATGAATTATGTGTAGAATTAAAATTGCTAAGAGAAATCCTGTCAAGATAGCATATGGGACCGATTGATATATTAAAGTTTTTGAAAAGTCTAGATTGTTTTCCTAATACAATAATTGCATATCGAATTTTGTTAACTATTCCTGTGACCGTTGCTTCTGCAGAAAGGAGTTTTTCAAAATTGTAGTTGTTGAAGTTTTATTTGCGATCTACCATGTTACAAGAAAGATTTGATGGGCTAGCGATGATAGCAATTGAAAATAATGTATTGGAGACCATCCACTATGAAGATTTGGTTGATGAGTTTGCATCAAAAAGTGTTAGAAGAATGACTCTTTTCAAGTAGAAGGTTAGTATTAACATGAATTTTAGTGGAGTATACTTGTAATAAGAGTTTTTGAAATAATTTTTAATTTCTTTTTTTGTTGGGGGCCCAATTTTAAGATTAGACCAGGGCCTTTAAGTTGATTAAGACGGCCCTGGTTTCAATCTTAAAACTTCTAATATTCTTAGGCAAGAGCATGAAACAATTAATTTAAGAAGTTAAATACCCATCTAGACACAACTTTAAGAGAAAAAGAAATTTTGATGCTTAAATAATAGAACTTTTTTTTTATTTAAACTTTTTTTAAAAAATATTTGGTTTTTTAAGAGCTCCCTCAAAGTATTTGCAAAAATAAGCTTCTAGGCAAAGCGGGCTGGGATGTGGGTTTTGGGCGTGTAATAGCCCGCTGTTAGTAACAGCGACCGAATTAAAAATACCATTAATTGATCGGCCGCTGTTACTAACAGCGGCCCATTACTGTAATTTTTTTTTTTGTTCTTGAATTATAAGGGTAGGCTAGGCATCAGTTCACCCGATCAGTGAAGCCCATTTTATCACCCTCCTCAATCCTTCTACAGCGGCACAAATTTATGATCAAATTGAAGAAACTATAGAAGAATTTCAAAACTTTTCCTTAACCAAAATAAAAATCATCAAAGTACCTCATTTAAAGGATTACTTACCTTCTTCCCAATTGAAAACAGTTAAAAATCCATTAGCAAGAAACCCATTTAATCACCCTCCTCAATCCTTCTACATTCTCCTTCTTCTGATATCATTCTCAAACATGTTCTGTATGATCTTTCTGATGCTGATAACCATGGCTTTGCATATGTAATTATGTATGGAAGAAATATATTGAATTTCGTTTTGGTTGATAAAAAATCAATAAACTGTGCATGCTTCTAGCCTACCTTAGTTGTTCATTGCTTCACTGATTGTTGGGTGAACTAATGCTTCTAGCCTACCCTTATAATTCAAGAACAAAAAAAAAAAAATTTACAGTAATGGGCCGCTGTTAGTAACAGCGGCCGATCAATTAATGGTATTTTTAATTCGGTCGCTGTTACTAACAGCGGGCTATTACACGCCCAAAACCCACATCCCAGCCCGCTTTGTCTAGAAGCTTATTTTTGCAAATACTTTGAGGGAGCTCATAAAAAGCCAAATATTTTTTAAAAAAAGTTTAAAAAAAAAAGTTCTAAATAATATCAAATAAAGATTCACTAAACAGTTCATATACTATAACGTAGGTGACAAACTATTGACTCTTAAATTCACATATCACATTATATAATTTAGAAACAATTAATTTATATACAATTATCATAGAGACAATTAAGTAATATCAAATCAAGTTTCACAAAAAATCATACCTTGTGAAAGTGTACAAAATGTTAATTAACTTGAATTAACGAATCGTTTATGACAATTGATTTCGAAGTTTTCGATCCTCTTGATATACTCATGTCTAATGCAAACTTCCACTTTGAACTTGAAGATCGCATGAGTTCCTTTGATATCATCTCTTTTTGTTTTCATATGTCCATAACATGCAATCGTAGGTTACTATGTTGTCATTGTTCCCTATTATACTCATGTATACAATATACTAACATAAGGTATATAAACCTTATACTAAAGATTTGTTAGTTGCGCAAAATATAATAAACATAAATATACTCACAACTAACAAATAAGTTCCTTTTGAAATTTTAAACAATAATTATAATTTTATAAAGTATTTTCAAGAAGAAAACTTATATAAATTCCAATGATATACTCTAAGAACTTAATTAACTTAATCTTGAAGATAACTTTCTTAAAGAAATTGAAGTTCACAGAGGTGAAAAGGAATGATATGTTTTTAAAATCCTAAAAGTTATTCCTCATCAACTTCTTAATTGATGATAAAAATATAATAAAATTTTCAAAATTTATTTGGTAAAACTTTGATTTAACAAGTAGCAAAAATAAAAAGTACAAATACCGTTACCAACAAAAGTTCCCTTTTTAAAAAAATAAATGTGCTAACCAAGAAATTCTTAGAGCCGTTATACTTTTTCTATTGGGTATCTGTTTGTTGAAACTTGTCATAAATTCCAAGTATCTTATTGTAAAACGCATTATGTAGTATTTGGGAACAAGTATTTCATTTCAAATTATGGATTTCAATTATGAAATCATAAATGAAGAATTTGAGAATGACAAGGTTTGGGTAGTCATTTTCAAATTTTCCACTTTAACTACTTTAAAAACAAATTAAGGAATTTGATCCAAATCTAATTTGAAAATTTTTAATTTGTCAAACAATACATTTGAATCAATTCCAAATTTTTAATTGAAATCTTCGTTTCCAAACATGACATTACCAATTTTTGTTGCTAATTCGTCTAACATGGTTTCTCCATTTGGAATTCCACTAGTTCCTTAGGAGCTAGTTTCCGACATATTTCTTAATAACCTGCAAATTAAGCATTTAGACCAATCTCCTAGAAACAAGCATGTTAGTTTAACAATATAAACTATGTATGTTTAGCAATTAGAAACTCATAGAGGGTTTCATGGTCAAGGAAAAATCTAGGAAGAAGATTCATTACTTGTAAAAATTATGACCCAAATAGCAAATGGAGCGGATGCAAAAAATTCAAATGGATTGATGAAAATATGGTTGATTTGCAAAAAGAGGTGCATTGAAGCTTATTGATGAAAAAGATTAATTGATTATGGAAGCAAAGGTTATGAGTTCTTGTAGAAAATGAGATTAAAAGGCTCAATGAAGAACTTGAGAAGACAAAAAAGAAGTTGAAAATTGAGAGAAAATCTACTTTGAGCTTTGGAAAGTTGGGAAGAAGGATAAAGTATTTAGGCTATGGAATTATGATTGATTTTTTTACTAGTTTTATTTTATTATTTTTTTTAATGAATCTAGTGTAAAAGTACTTAGTTGAATTGTAATGAAAGCTTTGCTAAAGCTATGTAATGAAATTTGTTTCTTATTAGCATGTATATTTCCATAGCTTTTAACTTAATACAAAGTTGATTGGAAATGTTCATTGAAACCTAATACCACATTGTTACAAAATAACGTAATACAATGTTCATGGAAACTTCAAACTTAATACAAAATATCATATTGTTCATACACAATAAAGTAATACAAACGTAATACAATGTGAACACCTTTGCATGACATATCTTCTAATCCCTTCCATTAATGAAATGATCGGCTTTCCCCTAGCCTTTCTCAACACATTGTTAAAGGATTAACAACAATTGTTGAGTAACATTCCAGACTTACTCTTTGTTGTAAGTGGGCACTATAAATGGTAGCTAAGTACTCGTATGCCTCTACTGATATGTCTTTAATTGCAGTCGTATGTTGTTGGAAATGATATTGCACACAAGATATATCACTATATGAGCACAAAAAAATAAACAAGTACACTAACTTACATTAGTTGTAGCTCTGGCCGCCTTCCAAAATAAATGCCTAAACAGCTCTCCGATTAATTGCTTTTTAAAGTTTGTCCATATATGTCTACAACAAAATCTAAGAAAATTTTCTTATGCATCTTTCAAACCCTGCACATAAACACTTGTTAGTCAAAATCTATCTTTTCATGATCAAATATATCTAGTTTTATAAGTTAAAAGGAAAGGTGATACCTTTTGTCTGTCATTCATGAATGAAATTTCACTATCTTTGTCTGTCACTGAGTTAATGTCGTCAACTAGAAGCACTAAGAACCATGTCCAAGTACAGCCCACACTATGAGAAATATGTTGTTATTCACATCCTTATATGTGCTCCATCAACACCAATGATACGTCGACACCCAGACATAAAACCCTCCTTACCAGCTTTTAAACAAATATACATCCTTTGAAATAAAGGAAGGGGGGACTCTATCCCAATACATTTCACTATTGTAGTACTACCTAGATTAAACTTTCTTATTGCTTCAGCATAATCCCAAACCCTACTATACTCCTCATTTGCATCCCCAGAAATCATCCTCATGGCAATTCTTTTTGCATTATAGCATTTGTGATATTTCACTTCACATCCACGCACTATTTACTCTTTTATGAAAGCATTTAAATCCAAACCCGAATTTTCTCTCCAATCTTCTAAATACTTCTCAGCCAAATATAAAGCAGTAACTTTGTTGTTTTCATGTTGGTGTCCACAAGTATGCTCAGATCTATAAGTTTTAATCTGAAAAGTCTCCTCTTTCCTCAATTTCACAGCATAAATCTTAAATGTACATTTGTTTTTTTGTGTGCAAGAGCATTTTGTTAAATTTCCTTTCACTGTTTTACAACCAAACTTATTATAGCAATAAACAGTCGCTCTTTTACCAACATTGTGCAAATAATAGTAATTGTATCCATTTTCAATAGCATGGTGCCCAAAAGCCTTTCTAAACACATTATTAGAAGGAAATTTTAAGCCTAAAGAAAGGTTTACCTAACCCTTAAAGTCAACATCTAGATTAAATACTGGATAATGCTTTCCCTTTTCGTCATCGGATCCATCTAAGCTACTTAATTCAACATCAGACCCAACCAATTCATCATCAATATCCTTGTAATTGTTCCTAGCTTCCTCATCCGCAAGCTCTTAATTCAATTCATCTAGAACATCAAACTCAATTCTCGGAGGTCCTTCTTCCAATCTAATATTAATGTTCTCAGCAAAATGATCATCGAAATTACCGTCTTCATAATCTCCAACCCTTAGCTCGACATCACTATCACTATCAACACCACTATCATTTTCTTCAACATTAGACTCAATCCTTAAAGCTCTTTGTTTCTCATCCAAACATTTTTTTTTTGGAAGAAATCACCTTCAATTTAGGCCTCTTATCCTTCTTATGTGGTCCATTAGTCCTACAAACTACACTTTCAACATTGTCCACCTCAACATTGACTAATTCTCCCCCAAGTTGGTCCCTCCATGTACTACACAAAGATTATGCCATCCATCTTTTTCAAGAGACTTCAAAAAATTAGTGATTTGACTATCAACAATTATCTCTTTCCCACCTTTGAACAAACTACAATTAGTGTTTCTAAAAAAAACTACAATTAGTGTTTCTAAAAAAAACTACAATTAGTGTTTCTAAAGACTATACCATTCAATTTATTTTTAATCCAATCAACAATCTCAAAGTAAGCAATTTTATCAACATTGGTCACTAGTTTTATCCCACCCACTTCGTACATTATACTTTGTTCTTTAGTAACAAAAAACCCCCATGAAATATGCGAACATTAATACTCTTTATTATCCAACTTTAAAAAAGCAAATTAAAAGTTTGAGAAATAGCTTACCTGAAGAACAAGATTAATGGAATGAAAAATTGTAGCAGCTTTGAGGAAAGGAACAATAGCTTCTTTTTTGGTCGAAGCCATAAGTGTTTTAAAGGAGTGTTGAAGCCCTAATTGAATTAGGGAAAGTAGCTTCTGTTTTTTGTTTCACCAACCAAAGTAAACCCATGTGCCATACAAGCTTTACTAAAGTTTTTAATTTATCTTTTTGAATTGAAAAATATAACATGGTTAGTAGCATTTTGTTAGCATGTAATCCTTCACAAACAAAATAATTTTTCTAGGTTTTTTTGACAAAAATGTTCAAGGTAGTTTTCACAAAAGAGCTATTTTTCTAGGTATTTTCCAATAAATTTTCCTAAAATTTTATCAAATTAATAATCATTAAGCTATATTACATTGATGAAATCACGCAAGTAAGTCAATAAATGTTGTTAATAATTTTTATTAAATTTTAATTACTAATTTTAATATGCAATAGAATACTTAGTTTATTATAAATAAAATATTCTTTATTCTATGCCCATCATTAAAAGATTTTAGATTTCCTTCACTATATTATATTTTAATCTAATTTGTAGATTTTTATCATGTATGATTATAAAATATTCTTAAAAGAATAATAAAATACATAAACTGAATATAAAATAGGAAAAAGTTTCAAGAAGTACCTAATAAAAAAAATTTTTTCAAAAAAGTACCTAATAAAAAAAATTTTCCAAAAAATACCTAACAAAAATTTATTTTTTAAAAGAATACCAATTAACGGCTGAGATTAACTTTTACGTTATCTTTTTTAGCCCATTTTTAAAAAGTACCTAATAAAAATTTTCTTTTCAAAAAAGTAACTAATAAAAAATTTCTTTTCAAAAAAGTATCAAGAACATCATCCATAAAAAAGTTCACACATCATCCAATACAAATACAACATAGAACATCATCCAACACAAACCTAGAGCAAGTAATGGTTGGTGTTAAGTAGACCATTAATTAAAAAGTGTCAAAAAGTACCTAATAAATTTTTTTTAATAAACGGTCAACTTAACACCAACCGTTACTTACTCAAGGTTTTTGTTGGATGATGTTCTTATGTTGGGTTTGTATTGGATGATGTGTGATGATGTTCTTAGAGTTATATATTATGTTGTGTTTGTATTGGATAATTATATTGTGTTCTTGGTATTTTTTTGAAAAGAAATTTTTTATTAAGTACTTTTTTGAAAAGAAAATTTTTATTAGGTACTTTTTAAAAATGGGCAAAAAAAATATAACGGAAAAGTTAACCCTAGCCGTTAGTTGGTACTCTTTTAAAAAAATAAATTTTTGTTTGGTATTTTTTGGAAAAAAAATTTTGTTAGGTACTTTTTTGAAATTTTTTTTATTATGTACTTTTTGACACTTTTTCCTATAAAATATCATACTACCTCCTATTCAGCCTAAATGTCCCATTTAGTTTTTTGTCACTATTCACTCATCACTCTTAATTTGTATTTTACTCTTAATCTATAAGTTAAAATATAGTCATGTGAGATCTTGTTTGATTCGTATTAATACAAGGATTATTAATATCAAACTTTTATAATTTTTAATTAAGAATAATTTGAGATATTAAGGGTTGAAATGTTGCCTCGGCAAGTGTGAAAAAACTAAATGGACATTTAGGCTGAATAGGAGGGAGCATAAAATTTGAGCGTAAGATTTAAGATTGTGTATAAGATAATAGAAAATTAAATTCATATTTATATTTTTATTTTTTTATGGTTAAATAACTTCTTCATAAATTAATCTTTAATTTAAGATTTGGGTAAAAAGTTATACTCCCTCCGTTCTTTTTTGATTTTCCACATTACTATAACGGGTAGTTTCAAATGTTTGTCCCATTTCCCAAAATGGAAAGTTTTGATTTCATTTTTGGCACTCTCTCTCTTCTAATTTACGTGATTCTTTGAGAATCCTTCCTTCCCTCATTATGACAGCTCTCTTTTTTGGCGATTCTCTCTCCTTTCTCATAACTTCTCTCTCTTCTGAAACGCCATTTTCGTTTCATATTTCAAGCTTTGCCCCCTAATTTACCTTAATTTCGGTTCATTTTTTTGGACTAAAATACAAATCGTCTTATTCTCTACATTTTGAGGTGAGTTTCGTGATTTTTGGTGGTTGGCTTCAAGACGTCCCCTGTTCTTGAGGTTTGTTTGACGGTTTTTCCTGGGTTTTTTTATGGATACTAAACCTTCTTCAAGTTCATCATCAATTCCTAGTCATCTGTGTAATGGTCTTTGTGAATATGGTGAGTTATGTTCTTGTTCCATCCATGGCCTGTCACATTCTTACTCAAATGAGATACTAAGATGGTAAAAAAAAAGAGCTTGAGGCTTATCAAAAAGTTCTTGAAGACGATGCTTGTTCGAAAATGCGTGGTGAGCCACCTGTAAAAATTAAATTCGTGTTTGATTCTCCATCTAAAACGCCTCCTCAAACTCCTCCTGTTGAAGATGATGATGTTAAGCAACTTCCTAACACTCCTGAAGAAGTACTGACTGCTAGAGCAAAAGAAAACCCTAAAAAACGTCGTCGTTGATTGTAAGACCCATTTGTTTAAGTTCAACTTAAATTTCGTTTTTTTTAGATGAGACTTAAAGAAACTTTTGGGATTTAGGTTGTAATTGCAAAATTTGGGTGACTTCTGGAATTGTTTGTTGTTGGAAATATTTTGGGCATTTTTTTTTTGGAAAAATTGTTGGGATTAATCCAACCTATTTTCCATTCCCTACCAATAATCCCAGCTTTTGAAATTTTTATAAATAATCCAACCTTTGCTTTTAATTTGTTGCCAATGGACCCTTCAGAAAATGACCTGCTATATCAGGTTATTCTCATCTTTTGTCTTGTTTACAATAATCCAACCTATTACCCATTACCTACCATTAATCCCACCTATTATCCATTACCTACCATTAATCCCACCTTTTGAAATTTTTATTAATAATCCAACCTTTGCTTTCAGTTTGCTGCCAATGGACCCTTCAAGAAGCAAATTGACATTGCTATTATTTTCGAAACATGAACTTCATCATTGCATTAATAGTTCTTTACATACATATCCCATAAACATTGTGGCTTACAAAATATCATCCAAGAAGGATTAAGGCTATATGCGTTAGTTATCTAGTTTTCTAAATACAAAATAATTAGATTAGTTTGCCAATTACAAAATGGCTTACGAAATGATGATATAAGTTTGCCAATTACAAATGGCTTACAAAATGATGAGATAAGTTTGCCAATTACAAATGGCTTACAAAATATATAGCAAAAATAATTACATTGCCCAACAAATTTAACTCGAGTAACTACACATTCTTTGGTACACTCGAGGTAGATGCTTGCGTTGAACAAATGACCACATTTTGAGATGTTTGTGAAGACATCGACCTTGCCATGCTACCCTGCATGAATGAAGTTAAATAAACTTAATTATGAACATGATTAAATGTATTTGCTATCTAGATAAAAGAAAAACAAAATAATTACCTTGTTCATCACACCTCTTCCTCTACTGCCTTGACCTCCCCTTACACTTTTATTTCCCCTTCCTAATTGACTGGGTTGAGCAGAGATTTCATGAGCGATTGTGGATTGTGTTGAAGGAGTAGCAGCAACCTTTTTAGGTCTACCCCTTCCTCTCTTTGGTAGGGGTGAGGGTTCCCTAATTGTTTCCTTATCAGAACATTTCCTTTTGAAAACAACCATCTATGCACAATACTTTCCTACATCCTAACAACCATCCATCCCTTAAACCTTTAAACATTACAAAAAATCTCTGGAAAACTGGAGGTGATGTGTCTGGAATAGTCACAACAGTAAAGTGGCTCTCAGGATTACTAACTCTTAAAGCTTCATGGTAGTCCATCACTTTGTTGTAATGTTGATTCATAGATCCATGCAATCTTTTATGGGCAGCGTACTTGATGTTATAAGCAATGTGCTTGCTAATTATGACAGACCACTTCTTTTTAACCAAGTCAATTATCTCAACTGATGGAATATGGGGTCTTGATTTGAAAACCTCAAGCATCTGGTTTGCCACCCATGAGGACTTTAATTGCTTGTTACCGTCCATACTCCTTTGACATGTGTGTTCTGGAACAACTGACTTTATCACAAATGTTGCTGATGACTTATCCCAACTAGCGTACATCTTAAATGGACAACCCTCTACGCAACTAACACCAATCCTTTGTTGCCTCTTTTTGTTACTAATCTCAATTCTCATATTCCACCTTGAATTAGGGCATAATGTTTCAAAGCATCCCTAAATGCCTTAGAATTAGGAAAACTTAATCCAACTTGCCACTTAAATTTCCTAAAATCTATATGCTCTAAGACTTCATTATCAGACTTTCACTATCCTCATACTCGGACAATCGATCTACCTCATTTTCAGATGCGTTTGCCTCATCGCTATCAACATAAGAAACCTCCTCACTAGCTTTAGTATCCCCATTAAAATCATATGATTCATCCTCACTATCATCACCTTCACTCACACCTACTAAAGAAGTTATGTCATCACCTTCACCACTTACAACATTTCCTTTTTCTTTGTCCAAGTTCACCATTTGTGCCCTCCTACGTGTTAATTTCCTTCTCTCACCATCAATATTACCCTCAATTGACAACTTCAATTTCTTGTTTATACATACAAACAAAGATTCATCATCCTCTTCTCTCATAATATATACATCAATTGCTCTCTCTTTTGCTCCAATTGATGCCATCTCAAACACACATGCATCACTATTGATATTGCGCAATCCTTCTTCAAATGTCAAGCAATTAGGAAGCAAGTAGTATAATGTATGAGGATATTGGATACCAACACTAGTGTCAACCAACTCTTCTAAGTCAAACCAAGAAATTATATCCGAATCAACAACTAAGGTTTTGAATTCACCACCCACATACTCCAAACCCACCCCATTTGTTTTGAAATTACCCCCATACCAACACTTCATAGTAAATGAATCAAAAGCACTAGCCTAAAAAATACAAACAAAACAAAAATCAGAAATTTCATACAAACAAAATTCACACATACATTTAGTAATGAGAAAATTCAAAATTTACTAACCAAAAATTTCAAACAAACAAAAATACAAACAACTATTATTACATACAAAAATCAGAAATTTCATACAAACAAAATTCATACAAAACAAAAATCAGAAATTTAAACAAATAACATTTCAGAAATTTCATACAAGAAAGCATGAGTAATGACAAAATTCAAAATTTTACTAACCATTGACAAAGAAGATGTGAGAACCTGTTAAATTTAGGAAGATGATTAGGTATGAAATTAAAAATCAAAGACTAAAATTAAATTGAATTTTCGGATGAAATACCATGAAAATTTCGAAATTAGGGCAAAAATTACCTGTGAGAAGACGCGAAATCTGGTCAGAATTGTTTGGAATTGTCGAACGAAATTGATTGGAGAGCAAATTTATGGGTTTAGAATTGAAAGAGGAAAGATTTAAGTAGTTTTCATGAAGATTCTTGAATACTCCATTGAAGGGGAGGAAGAAGAGCTTTGAAGAGGAAATGGACTTGGGTTTCTGATTTTGAAATCAGAATTGGAGGAGAGAGAAATGAAGAGTGAATTGAAGGTTATGACCGGTTGTACCCGGTTAATGCAAATTAAGGTCCATTTACAACAAACATAATGCAAAGGTTGGATTATTTTTTAATTTTCAAAAGATGGGATTATTAGCAAAGAATTGAAAATAGATTGGATTAATCTGGACAATTTTTCCTTTTTTTTTTGGTATGACGCTGTGTGTTAGTTGTGACGGAAATGATTTGTTCATATGCTGATGATACTGTTTTTCATTGTTGATGATGACGATTTGTTGATATTTTTGGCATTTTGATAGTTTGGTTTAATTTTTAAGTTAGGGTTTGTTTTCATGTCGTTTTTTGTTCATGTTCTGTTCATATTGTTCAAGTTTAGTTCATACTGACTGCTGTTTTTCATTTTTGATGATGACGATGTGTTTTGGTTTGTACATGTAACGTTTCTGTTCATAATCTGATTTAGGGTTTCCTTCCTTTGAATTATGATACCCTAATGATGATTTTTAAATGTCAGAAAAAATTGATTTTAACAGTGTAGTTGAGTAGCTTTTGAAAAAAACATTTGAAATCTTTGTGTTTGTTTCATGGTAAATGGCTTTCATTTAAAGTGATAAACATACACATTCTGAGAGGCTTTTGAACCTCTATGATGAAACAGGGGGCATTTTTTACTTGATTTACTACCAATATGAACCATACATGTTCATGTACATCAACCATTGATTTCATATCTTGTTTTTTTCAAACTGTTGCTCCTAACATAGTTAAATCAAAACATTTTAATGATGATTTGTAAAAACATAAACTGAGGGGTTGAGTTCAAAGTCTAAAAAAAAATAATCACCCTTGTGTTTCTTCTAATCCTTGTTCATATGCTTCTTGCATTACATTTGAAGATTGTGCCACATCTTCATTTTCTTGTTGTGTTTGGGATGCTTGAGGATTCATATTAGGATTCACAAACGCAACCGATTCCCTAACTATTTGTGTTGGAATCCTAACTTGTATTCTTAGGCGCCCATTATCTTCTTCAACTTTCTTACCCAAATGCGATTGTACATAGTCGTTACTTCCCTTGACTTTGAGAATTTCATTCAAGTGATGTTGCAATGAAATCCAGACATTTGTCAATGTCTTTGGATGAAGTTCATCATACGCTTCTTCGACGGCACCAATCAACTCCGTCATATTCTTAGGCATCTTCTTATGCATCAATGATTGAATACTTCTAAAAAATCCCAAGTCCAATATGTTACAATCTGGACTATTGGGTGGTTGTTGTGTTAATATGAATGTAAGCCCTCCTTGTACATTGTGTTGTTGCCAAACCGGATCGTCATTTGTTATGTGTACTCTTGCGTTGTTTTGTTGAATGAATATGACCGATGGACCTTCTCTTGGCCACTTTCTAAGTATGGCCGGAATGAGACTTTGTATGAGCATGTTTCTATATACCTCTTGTGTGACGGATTCGGTTGGCTTGATTTCTATCGCTCCCCTTGGCCTATTTTTTGAATCTCTTTGGGCTGCCACCCTATTAATGAAGGGAAAAATCCCAATTTTCCCATCAAAAATACATTGCCCATGTGTGTTTCATCTAGGCCTAGCAATCGTCCCTAAGAACATTGCCTTCGGTATGAATTTCGATGATTTTGCTGCCCTACACGGGATCTTTTCTTTGTGTGCAAGGTAAACTCTTTGAGTTTTTTTGGTTAAGTAGAACCACTTTTCATCGATGTGAATAAAATCGAACATACCCTTGTAGATTGGATGCCTTTGAATGCTATCCTCTTGAATGAGACTCAATATCCACTCCACCCTTCTAACCTTATTGGCATCGGTTAGACAAGGGTGAAGAGGGTTTGAATGTGCTTTGATTTCTCCTCTCTTGATTAGCCTCTACACGGTTGATGGTGCAAAGTCTAAACATTGTGCCACATCCCTTATACATGTTCTTTCGCCCATCGGTCTTGACTCAAGAACGTTTGGAGGCACAACAACCCGTTTTCTTCCACAATTCTTGAATTTAGACTCCACCATGTATGGTTTGTTTGGTTCTTTTGATTGCATTGCCCTATGCCATAATCGCCTTATGGTCCTATGATGATAACCGTATTCTTGACCGATGATTTGGAATGTTCCATGAGGTAATTTGTCGTTTGTGTGCATTGAAAGCAACTCTTGAAAAATAAGATGTCGCATTTCATTAGTAAGCCTTGGATTATGGCGCGCTTCTTGTTCCCCCTGTTGCTCTACAATATTTTCTTTTGATTCTTGCTCGGATTCTGAGCTTGATTGCGGATCATATTGATTTGATCCAAAGTACCATGCCCCCTCAATCTCGTCTTCACTTCCTGAGGCCATTAGTTAGCCTATGATGGAGTAAATAATGAAGTGAAGCTGTGTGAAGCTGTGACAGCTTCTGTTTTGAAGCTACTGTTACTGTGTGAAGCTGTGTGAAGTTACAGCTTCTGTTTTGAAGCTGTGTTTTTGGAACGTTTGTTATGCAAGTTACAACAGCTTTTGTTTTGAAGCTGTGGGAAGCTGCTGGTTAGTGTTTGGGAATTTCAAGCTACTGGTTTTGCTCTGTTTTGAAGTTCATAAGTGAAGCTACTGATTTTTTTTGGGATGAAATTTCATTCATAAGTTGTTGTTTTTATACTCATCATTGATCAAATTAAGTTTCTTTTTTTTATTAGAATTTGTATAGTCACTTCATTACAATCCTTGATCTCATTATGTAATTTTGTTAATCCATGTATTATGAGGATGCCTAATGGAATGTAAGGGTTTCCATATTAGTTTTTGTAAATTTCCCTCCCAAATTGTATTTTAGCTCCAAAACTTTCCAAAAATGTAAAGTGCAATTCTGTAACAGATTTTTGAGTATAAACTCCCTTGTGTAACCGTTTCTCTCTCTTACTAATGACAACTTAATTTTTTTGTTTTTCTTTTTTCTTTATCTTTAATTTATTTATATTTTCTCTCTCATAATACCATCATCCTATCTACTAAAGCAGCAGCAGAATCTTACACGTGGCAATACCACAGCATTTTACTTCCCGCCTAATCCCTTCTTAAAGTATACTGCATTAATTGATATAGTCAGAAGTTGTAAGTGAACCTTTTCCCTCATTAATGCTTTTTATAAAATTAATTCCCACTTTGCATTAAGGGAAACTTTATTTCCCTGACTACCGTCCACGTAGGACAAGCAGCAGGTTTAATTTTTTTTTCCTTTTTTTTTGCATAACCGCTAAATGAAATAGCGGTTTTATATTGAATGTTCATGAAAAACGCTATATGAGATGGCGAGTTATATTAAAACAAAAAAAAAATTGCTGCATACCAAACCGCCAAATCATATGGCGGTTTTGGTCTTAATATATAACCTGCCAGCCCCATATGTTCGACATTTCTTCGAGCACCAAAAAACCTTCCAGCCTAAAATTAAAAAAAAAAAACCCATTTAACTATAATATTAGATTCTCAATTACATTCTTCTTATCACTAAGTGCTTGAAATCAACTACATTGAAGCTTTGGAATTGATTAATTCTTCATTGCATCAAGTATTAAAGGTAAAAAATGAACCCTAATTTTATTTTCAATTTTGGAATTTGATTTTATTTGTTATGATTGTTGTTGTAATTGATTGTGATGAAGTAAATACTTGTAGCATTGTCTAATTTCATTGGTTAAACTTAGTTTTTACATCCATAGAGTTAAGTTTCAATATTTATTTTGTATGCATATTAGATGTTTGTTGAAATGCTTCTATGAAAATTTCATGAATTTGTTAGTTTAATTTAATGTGATTAGCACATAGTTATGTTATTAGTTTTTTTATACTTCAAGTAAGTTAATTAGTGTTGGGCATTGATATTTCACTTATATATAATTGTAAGTTAGTTTAATTTAATGTGTTGGGCATTGATATTTCACTTATATATGCTTGTATACTTCAAATAAAGTTAGTAACATGCTTGTATATGCAGAAATGGATCACTTTCCTGTTGTAGTGTATTGGGGTGGGGAAATTAGTCATAAGGAAGTCGATGTTGTGTATAATGGTGGATTAAATTCAATCATGTTTATCCATTGTCAACATACCAACTTTGAGGTGTTTCTTACCAAAGTGTATGCCGTTATTGGTTGTGATCGTAACTCTTATGAATTGAAAATGGTGATGAAATATCCTGTGACGGGGAAAAATGTGTTAGTTCCGGTTAGGAATGATGAAAGCATAAGTGTCCTTGCTTACGCGGCTTCCCAAGCCCTTGGAACGGCAATGGAGGTGTATGTTGAGTTGGTTCCTAAATTAGGTAATGTGACGGAGCCCATGTGTAGTATGGAAATTCCAGAATCAGGTCCTAGTGTACGCCATGATACATTCACAAAAATGTTAACAAACCCAAATTATGTTGATGAGCATTTAGATGAGTTTACTTCTCCAACTCATTCACGTGCCATTGATTGTGGTGCAATGAACACCTTCTCCACGACTCACTTGGGTAGGCGTAACGCCAACGAGGTTGATTCTTTAGATCAGGAGAATGGTAATATTGATTCCGATTCGGATGAGGATGATGAAAAAAGAGAAGCTCTAGATGCAGCGATTAGAGAAGGTGCTCCATCTCAAGACTGGCTTAGAATTGATGAGGTTGATCAAAGATTGATTGATGCATGGATGACTTGGAATAATGACAACGCCATGACTGAAGATGGTGACTTTAGGATAGGGCAAGAGTTTAACTCGTTAGACCACCTTAAGAAGAATTTAAAGGCATGGGCAATATCTAACAATAGAAACTTTCGTGTAATTGAGTCGGAGCCTTCAAAGTATGTTGTGCAATGTACTAATGCGGAGGAGAAAGGTTGTGAATGGAGGATGCGAGCTATCATGACTGCCACTGGATCATTTAAGATTGTGCGATATAAGGGTCATAAACAAGATTGCACAGGACATTACAGTGAAGACCATCCCCTCCTTACTTCTGAATTTGTTGCTGATCTCATCGTGGATATGATACGAGTTGATCCAGCTTTCAAGGTGAAGTCAATTGTTAATTTTGTTAAGAGTAAATATGGATTCGTTATAACATATAAGAGGGCTTGGCTGGCCAAAAATAAGGCTATAACCAAGGTGTTTGGGGATTGGGATAAGTCTTTTGAGGAGCTTCCAAGGTACCTGCAGGCCTTAATTGAATCTAATAGAGGAACAGTGGTGCATTGGGAAGTCAAACAAACAATGGATCCCACGAGAGTCATGTTTCAGAGAATATTTTGGGCTTTTGGGCCATCAATTAAGGGTTTTCCCTACTGTCGACCACTTCTCTCCATAGATGGTACACATTTATACGGAAAGTACAAAGGGACGCTTATGATTGCTATGGCGATAGATGCAAATTCTCAGTTGTTCCCACTTGCTTTTGCCATTGTTGAGGGAGAAAGTAACGATACATGGAGTTGGTTTTTGGACTGTATAAGGCAGTATGTCACGAAAAGAGATGGATTATGTGTCATATCTGATCGTCACAAAGGAATTTTGCATGCAATGAACAGAGTTGGAAAAGGGTGGGAAGAGCCCTATGCATTCCATCGGTTTTGTAAACGACATCTTGCTTCAAATGTGCATAAGAAGTTCAAGAACATAGCAGTCAAGAACTTATTTGGAAAAGCTTCTGAACAGACAAAGATTCGGAAATATAATTTCTATATGAATCGGCTTAAAGAGTATAATGAGGAAGCGTATAAGTACTTAGTCGATGGTTCCATTCCCGAGCGACAATGGACTTTGCTTCATGATGGTGGCCATCGATATGGAGTGAAAACTACAAACATGTCTGAAGCGTTCAATGGTGTAATGAAGGGGGCCAGGTGTCTCCCAATTACTGCATTGGTTAGGATGACATTCTATCGGGTAAACGAATACTTTGCAAAAAGGAGGGATTTGGGGAGAAAGAGATTGGAAAATGGGGACTTATACGCCAAAAAACCAACTGAACTCATTGACAAGAATATTGAAAAGGCTCGCTTTCATGATGTCAGGATATATGACACAGTGCGGGGGATATTTGAGGTCACCACTGGTCGTGGGAACAGGGTAGCAGGAAAAGGTGGTAAAAGTTACATGGTTAATCTCACAGCTACGTCATGCTCTTGTCAGAAACCAACCATATTTAAGTTACCATGCTCACATGTTCTTGCAGTATGTCGAGCTCGTAACATTTCATATGATGCATATGTGGACCCTTCATTTCGAACTACAGAATATGCATCCACGTATAAGAAGACCTTTATGCCTGTTCCAGATTTGTTCACCTGTGCTCCTTGGAATGGTCCAACTGTTGTTCCGGATCCATCCACTAAACGTGGAAAGGGACGTCCACGATCTACTCGCATAAGGAATGAAATGGATGCACCCGTAACGCGGCCTCGTAACACATGTGGCATTTGTGGTTGTAGTGGTCATAATAGGAAAACTTGTCCTCGTAGGGATAGTCAAAACTCCACTAGGTATGTTTGTTTTTTACTTGTATGCTATTGTGTTATTATGTTGAGTATGGTAATAGGAAAACTTGTATGTTATTGTATCATTATGTTAAATCTGATAATTTTGTGTACATGTAACAGGAATAATGACGATGCCGGGCCTAGTTGATCCATCAGTGCTAACGCTTCAGAGTACCCATCGAAGCGTTGGTGGGTGGGAGGGCTCTACTACACCGTTGGTTAGTCGTCAGCACTTCTATGCTAGCACATTAGATTGGCAGGTGGATCACAGGGTTTTAGAATTAGTTGATTTAGCAGGCTTTAGTTACATTCATCGGCTGTTAGGCGGGGGTTTGGAGCTCGATCGAGCTCTTATTACTGCTTTAGTAGAGAGATGGAGACCGGAAACACATACGTTCCACCTTACGGTAGGCGAGGCAACCATCACTTTACAAGATGCTGCTGTTATACTTGGATTGCCGATTGAAGGACAAGCGGTCATTGGACATGGAGAAGGAAGTTGGCGAGCCTTAGTACTTGAGATGTTGGGGATTTTGCCAGAAAACCCTCAAGATCCCACACAGACCAAGATCATCATTGGTTCTTCGTTAAAGTTGACTTGGCTCAGGGATCATTTCAGCGTGTTAGAGCCCGATGCGGATGATATTACTGTGGAGAGACATGCCCGCGCATATATCTTGTACATGTTTGGATGCATCCTGTTTCCAGACAAGAGCGGTGATTCAGTCCAGTTAATTTATCTCCCTCTTCTACAAGACATAGATCGGGTGGCTGAGTTTAGTTGGGGAAGTGCTACCCTAGCGTATCTGTATCGTCATTTATGCCGAGCATCACGTAAAGGTGCGAAGGATATTGGAGGCTGCTTATTATTGTTACAGATATGGGCGTGGGAGCACATTCATATTGGGAGGCCTGTCATTAGGATGATTCGACCCAATGGGCAACATGCTGAGGATGATGACATAGGTGATTACAGAGGTGAAATTGAACCAGTCTTGGGATCACAGCATCGACGTGGAAGGGATCCACTAGCAGTGAGGTAACAAACCCCAATTCCTTTAATCGTTTCAAATTACACTATTTTTTGACACTAACACAATGTGCATTTGTTCGCAGTTGGCTTCGCGTATATTTTTCAAGATCCCACTCACCACATACTCTAGTGTACTACCGAGACTCACTAGATCGACAAAGAGACGACCAGGTTATTACGATTTATTATTTGCATTATTTGTGAATAAATTGTTCAAATTACCGAGTAAATTGATTTGTATTACAGATGACATGGCAGCCTTACACAGCGGCCAAAATGGAGGCTTTGCCAGACATATGTCGATCTGGCCAGGGGATTTGGAGATCACGTTGTCCGCTCATTTGTTTTGACGTTGTCGAATTCCATCTTCCCGATCGTGTTATGCGACAATTCGGTTTGGAGCAAGTAATACCGGATGCCTGTGACACCCAAGCGGCACTACATGCGATTGACAGGAGGACCGGGGACAAGAACTACATCGTACGACACAAATCGCATGTAGATGCATGGAATGACCGAGCAGCTCGATTAGTTCAAGGAGAGAACTACACGGGTCAGAGCTTGGGGGTGTACATGAACTGGTACAGGCAAATCACCATATTGCGCATCACTAACACCACTTATGCACCACCAGGATCGCATTATCAACCTACGGCCACGTTACTGGTACGACTTCTTTAAACAATCACACAATCTGATAATAATTATATGCGTTCCTTTTCACATTTTATTGTTCACATGCAGGCAGAACGCATTGGATCAGTCCTTGTACTATGCAATGACACGATGCATGGAGCCGTGACATCGCCCGTTGATGTGGGGTATCGTTTATGTACTCAGACCTTGGGCTCCATTAACACGACATTGACCGATGTATTGCATCAGGCGGGGTATGGTTACCTTATTCCGACTCCACCAACCACTGAGGATGCTCACACATTCCACACTCCTTCATCTCGAGGTTCGGGCCATCGAGGTAGCTCTTCTGGAGGATCAAGTTCTCGATCCTCGAGAGGTTCCGGGCGCTCATCCCGAGGTCGGTCTTCCAGATCTCCATCATCATCCGGTGCTATGTCACCCTTTGTTCCACCGGCTGCCGTGTCCACTCCTCCAAATCCATCGCCTCCGCATACGCTTATTACGTATCAACGTGCTAGTCAGAGACGAGCACCTACTCTTGATGTCATTGCGGAGGCTGACGAGTCTACACCATCCTCGTCCACTTGTGTACGGAGCAAAAGGGGGCGGGGATTGTAGTTTAATAGTTTGTATGAATATTTTATATATTTTGAACTTATCGTATGTATGACTTTTGATCGTTGTAATATATGTGCGTGTTTTCTTAATTATTATATGCGAATTGAGCTGGTTTTTAGTTGATGGAAATAGAATAAAAAGTATTGGACTAGTTTAATGCAGGTTATTTAAGCTATGTATGGGAGTTGAAAGAAAAAAAAAATTTCAAAGGGGCATGGACAAAACCGCTAGATCATATGGCGGTTTGCATTGAAATTCCACCTAAAACCGCTAGATCATATGGCGGTTTTAGTTGAACAACATAAAACACTAAACCGCTATATGATTTAGCGGTTTACTCCTAAACCATGCATACCAAACCGCCATATGAAGTGGCGGTTTACATTAAACATAAAAACGCTATACGATATAGCGGTTTTGCTCTGAAGTTTTTAAAAAAAAAAATTTCGCCACGTGGACGGTACTTTGGGAAATAACTTTCCCTGCAATGTATGTTGGGAAATTTTTTTATATTACGCATTATTCAAGGAAAAGCATCGTTGTAAGTTTATTACTGCATTAATTGACTTTGGGCATACCACAGGATTTTTATTGATATAGTCAATATTTTTTGTTTCCAAAAGTATACCACAGCATTTTACTTCCCGCCTAATCCCTCCTTAAAATATTCAATTAAAATATTTTTTGTTATTCCAATATGGAAAACACAATCTAGAAATTAATGCAGCAGAATCAATTAATGCATTAATATACACAGCATTTGGTCACTACATTCTGCATTAATTTAGCCAGTTAATATTTCAATTATATTTACATCATGGTCAATATATTAATTATAGAAATTAATCAGTCCAAAATTCTATTGTTTCCAAAATTAACGCTTTGTCCAAATTAATTTCTATGCCCAAAGTCAATGGAAACAAATCAGTATGGAAACAAATTTAAATCAGTATTGTCCAAATTAATTTACCCGTTACGATTTTCATGTACGATTCATAAATTGATTGATACCCACATAAATTTAAATAAATTGTCCAAATCAGTATTGTCCAAATCAGTATTGTCCAAATCAGTATGGAAACAAATTTAAATCAGTATTGTCCAAATTAATTTAAATCAGTACTGGCCAAAATTAGAGAAGAATGTTATGATTTCAGAATTAAACGGTTCTAAAATGGAAACAGTTTAAATTGAGTTTACAATTAAAGGTAAATGGGTCAAAAATATATCCAAAAATACTTGATCTAAAATGGAAGCAAATTAAATAAAATATACAAATTTTTCAGAGTAACAGCATTGTTATTACTATATAAATGCCACGAAATGTTTTTTAACTTGCCATTCCATCCCTTCACCATCTCTTAAAATCTCCATTGTAACATATAGGCCATGGCACACGGTAAATTTCATGTACTAAAGGAAATTGACGAAGATACTGGTTTTTGGAAAATCAAGGTTCGAGTGATTTACATGTGGAAAGAAAATGAATCCGATATCAAGAAAAGAGCTCTACATATGATATTAATGGACAAAGATGTAAGTTTTTTATGTTGTTTGTTTGAATTCCAATATGAATTTTTAAGAATTGGCTTACATCATTATAAATAATCATAAACTTTTATACTTTGGCAGACTACAACTATCAAGGCAACAATAAAATATAATTATGACAAACATGCTCCTAAGGTAAAAGAGGGGGAGCTGTACTTCATACAACGTTTTTCAGTCTACCCAAATGATGCTGATTACAAAGTTGCCAATCACCCTTGCAAAATTTTTTTCCGCGCAACAACAGCAATCACAATTATCGAAGATAATGATTTTCCTACTTCATGCTTAAACTTTGTTGAATTTAACAAATTGAAATCACCATCATATGATTTAACACTTCTTTGTGGTAAGTAAAAAGTTTAATTTTAATAAAAATAACAGATGTACAATTTACGACTTCTTTGTGGTAATTAAAAAGAAACCAAAATATTAAAGTTTAAACATCTTTGTAAAATAACAGATGTGATTGGCCAAGTAGTTGGATTTAGCGATGTGGATATGCAATCTCACAAAAAAACAATAACTCTGGACTTGTGTGATGAAAAGTAAGTTTTCACATATTTTACAAAATTTTAATTTAGTTAGTTTGTCTAAATAAAAATATTTTACAGGGACAACCACATGACATGCAAACTTTGGGAGGGATATGCTGAACAAATGTATAATTTCATCTCTAATCACAAAACAAATGATGCAATTATCATTGTTTTACAATTCGGCAAGGCAAAAAATTGGCAAGGAAATATAACACTAAGCAATACAATGTATGCATCAAGGTTATTTGTTAATCCTGATATCCCAGAAGTAAAGGATTTTGTGAAAAGGTAAATTATAAAAAAAAAATTGAACATAATGATTATTGTATTTCTTGATTATTGTTATTACTTGAATCGTTTAACTAGAAATATTACTTTAAACCAATTTGCTTAGTTCAACTTGAATCGTTTAATCTTCACAGTGTAAGCCGTACCCGTTTGTGATTTTGCTCCTTAACCAGAAATATTCTTTTTATAATTCAGGATTCCATTATTGATAGAATATAGAAGTCTGTATTTTATGAATCTTTTTGGGTAATCATGATTAATTTTTGATCTCCATTAATTCTTTTGTTGTAATTATTTGCAAAAATTTATACATTTGCTCCTTAATTTTTGATCTCCATCAAGATTAAACGATTCAAGTTGAAATATTTCTTGATTATTGTATTTCTTGATTATTGTTATTACTTTAAACCAATTTATCAAGACATAATGATTATTGTATATTATTTAATTCATAGATTTACAACTATCAAAGGAGATTGTTCTATAGAACTAACTGAAACTCCAAAAGACGAGTCACAATCCTTAGAACACATTTTCCTTGAAAATCCTAACGTCGTTAATTTGAGAGACTTGCCTTCCATCAAAGAGGTATATAATTCAAAATTTATATTTTGGTTGTTTTTGAAATTAATTCTTTTGAACTTTAATTTTAATTGTTACATGTAGGAAGGGACTTATGTAGTACTAGCAACCATAAAAGCAATTGACCCGTCACATGAGTGGTACTACAGATCATGTCATAAGTGTTTAGATGGAATCACAAAAGATGATTCGGGTAATATCATGTGTCCATCATGTAAAACGTGTATGACTGTTGCTTATCCAAGGTAAATAATTTACACAATTTTCATTGCAAACTAATTTAATTATATCTATTCAAAAAATATATTTAGAGATAAGCTTTTAATTGATAAATTTTTTATAACATAGGTACAAATTAGTTGTCAAAGTTGCCGATGAATTTGATCGATCCACCTTCGTACTTTTTGATAGTTTGGTGAGGAAAGAGATTACTATCACAGCAAAGGAAATAAGGGATAAACAAGAAGAGGTAATATGAAAAAAATTAAACTTTTTATATTTGGTTCATACATCATTAAAACAATTACTTTGGTATTAACTACAAGCTTTTATATTTTTTCCTTAGATTGGGGATCTTATATCATATCCTGATGAATTGTCCTACTTCATAAAAAAAAAGTATATATTTCAAATTCGGGTCAACAAAAAATTCAATATTGATAGAGGACTTCGTTCATATACCGTGTACAAAATGAAAGATGATAAAGATATAATTGAAAGATTCAATCAAAAACCAAAGGTATACTTCATAACTTAAGTGTAAAATAAAATAAATTTTGAAATGCATAGTATAATTTAATTTGTATCGATACAGATCCAGGGTGATGCAACTGGTGATAAGTATGAATACACTCTAAGTGATAATAGTAAGGTATGAAACAAATCAAACTTATTATTTTATTATGAATTCAGTTTAATTTTGATTAGGTTTTATCCAAACAATTTAATATAGACTGCAGATATTGCTGGATGTAAACTTACAACTTCTGATTTAACTTTTTCTGAAAAGGTAAATATTTAATTGAATTAATACTAATAAAAATAAAATTGTAATTAATGAGTAAAAAATTTCTCATTTAATATTATAGGAATCTGAATCGGTCATGGATGATAGCTCATCAATTACACCGTCAAAAAGAAGTTACGAAATCATGTCATCAATTGGAGAAGGAGAACATTCAACCAGTAGAACAATCAAGAAAGAGAAATAGTTGTAGCAACACAAGGACTATGTTTAGTTTGATCTTGAGTTTTGAATTCTAATAATTTTGGTGTTATTAAAATTATGTCGTATGTGGCATGATTAGTCATATTAGAAACATTAGTTGTTTTTGTAAGAGTGTTATTGAGATTAATTCTAATAATTTTGGTGTTATTAAAATTTATTTTATTATCAAAATATTTAAGTTGGTTATTTTTTAGGATTCTAATTGAGGTTAATTCTTTAATAAAGTTAACAAAATAATATTTTACTATCCAAAACATGAAATCATTTTAATCCATAAAAACAAATAATACAAAGATATTTTTATTTTGGAAAATGAATAATCGAATTTATTTCTGCCTTTCTAAAAAAATTAAAATTATTAAATATAAACCTACGCCTTTTTTGGTCATTACCAAAGACATTTTAGTTTAGTAAATAAATAATCATAATATTTAAGTCATTATTAATATAATATATATTTTAAACTTATTGCTGAAATTAATAAAATATTAAAATGTATATTAAGACATAATATAAAACGTACAAATAAAAACTATTTTGGTAAATAAATATTTAAATTATGTTCCATATTTGACATAAAAAGATATTTATATTTGGCAAATTAATTATTGTATATATTTCAGTCTTCGTAATATAATTATAATTACTGAATTTTAAATATAATAAATAAAAACTATCCTTTAAATGATTTTTATTGATATAGTCAAATAAATCTTTGGTAATATTTTGATTGTGTTTTCCATATTGGAATAACAAGGATTTTTTTAGTTTAGTAAATAAATAATCAAATATATTTATGTCATAACAAATAAATTAAATATTTCTGTAATATAAATATAATTACAATTACTAAATTTATTACCAACGAATATTAACTACACTTTATTTGATTTTTTCTGATTTGGTCATATAAATTAATGGTAATATTTAGATTATGTTACATATTTAGAATAATAAAGATATGTTGTATTTTAGTAAATAAATAATCATATATATTTTAGCATTAATATTTATGTCATTACAAATAAGAAAGATATTTTAGCTTTTAGCATAAATGATTTGTGTTTAACTCTTAGGTACTTTATATACAATCAAACAAATAAAGGAGGTTTGTCTATCATTTATGTATCAATTGTGACGCAGCTAAGGTATGTTCTTTGATTATACAATACAACAGTTATTTTTCTTTAATTGTCTTTATAATTCACTTTGCAAATTATAAAATTATCCGTAAAACTAATTAATCTTTTATCACTACACATCGGATAAAAAAAGAAGATCATCGACCAAAAGGGATCAAACAAATCAGTTGGATCAATTTTCTTTTAGACAACTAAAGAGGTATGTCCTTTAATTGTCTTTAATTGTAACTTATCATGTATGTTTATTTGTATTGTGAAATTTTCCGGCATGTTTTTTGTAATTCAAGTAATAAATTCTCTATGATATTATAAAAAACATGCTAATATCATGTTATTCTTAAAAACTAATCAATCTTTCCATGAGGCATATATTATCAAACATGAATAAAAATAACAGTTTTTAAAGTGAAAGTAAAAAGACATACCTGTGCAACTGCGGCGTGCGATATAACGTGAGATGAAGTAGGTAATAAAATAATTATATTACAAACCCGCAAAATATAAATAAAAAATTACAAATATGTTTAAGATAGATATAAAGTGATCATCAAGTATTCTGCACATAATAAAAATTAATTTATATTAAATGCAAATAATTAAATAAATATAAAAATGTTAATAAAACAATGTTTAAAATAGTAAAATCTTAATTCACTTAAACTGACTACACTATCAGTTATATGGTCTTTATTTCAAACTGATTATTGTTTTGATAAATAGAAAGTAAACAATATATTTAATCACTTAACTGACTACACTATCAGTTATATGTTATTTTTTTATTACAATATGAATTAAGTTATTTAATTTTAGGTATTATTTAGTTTTTAGGTGGGAGTTTTTTTAGGATTTTGTGTTAAAAATTAGAACTAAAATTAAAATCAAAACCAAAATATAATTAATCTATTTCAACGTTAACAGCATATAAAAAAAGATTAATCAATAATGAGAAAATATATTAACAAACAATATATTTAAAAAAAATATATTAACAGTATAAATCAATAATGAGAAATTTACAAAGAACAAAACATTTCAGTTACCTATTTGTCACTATTAACCATATCTGAATCATCATCAACTTTATCCTCCTTCTCATAATCATCAGCACTATCAACATTTTAAGCCTTGAATTCGATTCCTCAGGATAAAAAAAACATAATAAAAAAACAGAAACATCAAAAATCAAATGTAGTACTGATCGTAAACAGTAGAATAATCCTTAATAGTTCTCTAAAATGGAGGTAAAAGTTATTTACACAAAAAATTGAATTTCGCTCATTGATATTAACATGCAGATAAAGAACTAAATAAATCATTGATTATATCAAGATTAGAAAAAAATAAATCAAAGATGACAAAATAAAACAAGATCAGATTTATACATAAATAAAACATTAAGAAATCAAAACAAACATGCAGATAACATCAATGCTTAAGTCCAGATCAAGAAAAAATAAATCAACCTTTAATACAATGCTTAAATCAAGATCGAGAAAAATAACCAATAGTTGAATAATTAAATAAAGATAAAAAACAAGAAACATAAAAAAACAGATGTAAGATTTTCTTATATAACATCTACATGCAGATTAAAAAAAAAGAAACAAAATAAATCAATGATTAAATCCAATTAGAAAAAATAAATTAAAGATGATGAACAACAATACCTGTAATTTCTATACAAGCCAACTTATTGGATTCATTATTTTTCTTCATCAAAGAATTTCCGCCAGTTATATACAACAATTGTGGAAAAGTACTTGGATGTAGAAAAGATGAGATTATGAACAACATATGCTCCCCTGAGATTCTAGAATGAAGGTGAGAGAGTAAAATCAAAGAATGAGAGAACAAATGGCGGAAAATAGGAAAGTATTTAGGGTTGAATGGGTGTGGGGTTTATATAATGGATAACAATGGTGGGGATTAAAATAGGTCTAATTGACGGTTCAGATCTTAGATATAAATGGACGGTCTATATTCAAAGCAATTGACGGTTCAGATCTTAGAAATTAAAGTATAATGCTGTTTCATCTTTCAATAAAGTGGTAGCTATAATGTATTTGTCAGATGATTCTTGTGGGACTGGGAAATCGGCATGGGAACAAACCCAATGCTTCTTTGTTTTTATTTAAAAGTTGCATTAATTGCTTAAATCTTCAAATTGACGGTTCATCTTTATAGCAATAATTACCTATTACCTATATGTATGCTAGCTACTTGAAATTAGTCATAGAATATTAAATTAGTATGTATGCTAGCCAGTTAATATTGTTTCCCAAATGCTGTGGTATTGTTTCCCAAAGTTAATATTGTTTTTATTTAAAAGTTGCATTAATTGCTTAAATCTTCAAATTGACGGTTCAAATTGACTTTATCTATCATTATATTCGAAACCAAACAGTAGATAAGGCATCTTACGAAGTGCAATAATTTTAATTAAATTTTACAAATAATTTTCTTTTTTTTTTGAATCGTGTTGCGTAATATGAACAAATATTATATATATATATATATGGATGCATGGCGTCTTTGATTCCTTTAAATTATTGTACACTAGCCATTTTTAAATTATCAATAACAGATTTTACCAAAAATTTAACCTAGATTACTTATTATAATCACTTGATTAAATACCCCAACTATCACATTTACATTTACACAAATTCTTACTTGAGACCGTATTTTGTAAAGACGACTCTCAAAAGCTCAATTCAATGAGTAAGGTATATATTGTTTCAACTATACATATAGATTTGGGATGAATTTTTAAAAGTCGTCTATACAAAAGACGGTCTCTCAAAAGAGTATATGTTACATTTATTTTCAAAGTTAACATTTCATATGCATGGTTTTTTTTTTTAAAAGGCAAAATTACTTGGGTCTGCAATTGAAACACTTAAAAGGCAAACGATAAGACAGAACGAATACTAAAACATGCATGTTGCATTGATATACACATTCGTGATGGTACTTGCTTGCATGCTTCTTGAAAATGACACTACAAGGCAACTTTTAAGAATTTGCATTAATGGTTTTTTTTTTTTTAAAAAAAATTAAGTTGCAAATTGCTTGATTTGATAATGGAATACAATGCCGTTGCATTAGGATTACAGTAATTGATATTGCATTAAGAGTCTTTTATATTGCTTAATTTATATTAGCTACATATATTGCAATGTAGCTAGCGTTAATTTATGATCGTAATTTTAAATTAATTGATTTTGCAATGTAGCGTTAATTTAAGACCGTATGTTATACTCCCTCCGTCCCTTATAATTTGCAGCATTTTCCATTTTCGTACGTTCCACTTAAATTGCAGCATTTCTATTTTTGGACTATGGCCCACCACTTACTTTTAATCTCATCCATACATTTTAACTCTCTTTTAATTTCATCTACACAATTCATTCTCTCTCTTTATTTATTACTACTTTTTTAATTTTCTCTCATTTTCTCTTTGCTACTATCTCATATGGACGGAGGGAGTATTGCTTAATTTGGACTTTTGGTCTTTCAATGAAGTAGTAGCAAACTAGCAATAATTACCTATTACCTATATGTATGCTACTTGAAAGTGACGGTTCATCTTTTAAGAAATTGCTTTAATGGCTTCTTTGTTTTTATTTAAAAGTTGCATTAATTGCTTAAATTGATAATGGTTGACAATTTGCATTAAGATTTTACTTTATATTGCATTAAAACTTAAGAGTGTTTTATATTGGTTAATTTATATTGCAATGTAGTGTTAACTTTAGACCGTATTTTTAAATTAATTTATATTGCAATGTAGCGTTAATTTAAGATCATATTTGGTATTGCTTAATTTGGACTTTTTAACTTTCAATTCATAATTTTATAGTTAACTATTTTCACAAATTAGTTTTTAAGACTGTAATTTGTAAATACGCCTCTTAAAAGCACAGTTACATTTTAAATACATATTGTTACAACTCTAAATACAGATTTGGGTTGGACTTTTGAGAGTCGAGTCGACTTTACAAAAAACGATCTCTCAATAGAACATTTGAACTATTTTTGACTTCACATATAGATTACTTATTATAATCACTTGATTAAATACCCCAACTATCACATTTACATTTACACAAATTCTTACTTGAGACCGTATTTTGTAAAGACGACTCTCAAAAGCTCAATTCAATGAGTAAGGTATATATTGTTTCAACTATACATATAGATTTGGGATGAATTTTTAAGAGTCGTCTATACAAAAGACGGTCTCTCAAAAGAGTATATGTTACATTTATTATAATAAGTACAATAATATAAAAACGAACTAAGTTGATGGGACATTTCACTCATGAATATACACCTAATAGACTTTTTCCTACTCCATAATCTTGGAAAGGAACTAACAGCTACATCATACTAGACTTTTTCCGTATGTAAAAACGAAGTAGTATATTATAATAAATGTAACATATACTCTTTTGAGAAAGAGTATATATTGTTCCAAATATCTTTATTAATAATCTTGGAAAGTGGACACTTTATTGATAATGTTGGGGGATTAATAAAGTAGACACTTTATTCAATTAAAATATTTTTTTAAATGATAATTATCTATATTTTTTTTTTGAAGTTAATTATCTATATTTCTTATTAAAGAAATTAGTTTTCATGTTGTTTAATTTTTAAATATTTACTACTATTACTCAATTAATATTATGTAGGGACATCAATGGATAAAGAAAATCATTTTGCTAAAACTGCAAGATTAAAGAGGAAATTAATACTCGACGAAAAGAAAAAGAAAAAAACAATCAATAAAAATTCTCCAGGTAATTTATTAATTTAAATTATAATTAATTCATCAGTTAAATGTAAAATTATGTTTTATATGTATGAATTTGCTAACAATATGTATTGATGACGTAATAAACTTTGCAGTAAAAAAGGGACGTCTATCTATACCGACACAATCTAAACAATTTATCTCCATAGGTAAATTTAGTAACTTGCCTATGGGTATTTATTTCTATATGGTTAATTTTTATTCTATCTTTGTAGCGTCAATATTTGAGTATTATATTCACCATATGTTCATGTATTATTTATTTATTTATTTATTTATTTATTTATTTATTTATTTGTAGGCCAAAATCAAGAGTGTGAAAGATCACTTATACCCATAAGACAACCATTCACAGATATTACAAATGGTAATTTTTTAATATTACAATATATATATATATATATATATATATATATATATATATATATATATATATATATATATATATATATATATATATATATATATATATATATATATATATATATATATATATATATATATATATATATATATATATATATATATATATATATATAATGTATGCATGTATGTATTATCAATGTTATGGTTAATAATTATGTTGAAATTATGACAGTTTCAAGAGTCAATACTTATAATACTCAAAAACCTTCAACATCAACAATTTGCTCTGATGCGTCGCCAAGTTCTAGCCAAACATATTGGAGTAACATAACAAATGGTGAGTAAGTTATTATATCTTTCTTTTGTATTGTACACATAATAAACGATTATGCATACTTATACTATATTTTATTCAATAATTTAGAGTGTTTAAAAGAAACATTTGCTCTTCAAAATGTGTGTTCAACATCCAATGCTACACCAATAAGACTTGCACAACCAGGAAAATACACAATTCAGAGAAACAACATAATTTACAACTCATTTGATGACACTGAAGTGAGTGTCTCACAATCAACTGACAACTGTGAATCAGGTATTAAATCAATTGATAATTTCATTTACTAAATCCAATCTATGAATTGTTTAATTTGTTGATAAAATATGATCTTTATGCATGTTTTTATCATAATTGATAACTAATTTATGTAACAGGATATTGTAACATTGATGAAGTTATTTATTAATATTAATTATTATTTGATACTTTTTAACGGATAACTATTTTATATAATAGGATATTGGGACAGTGGTGATCCAGATTTTGTTTGTGTGTCGTGTGGTGCTAAAATGTGGGGTATGGAAAGAATTCGTGCTGATCGATCAACAGATGTTGTAAAATTCTCGATGTGTTGTATGAGAGGAAAAATTGTACTACCTCCTCTAAAAGAGCCTCCTTCTTATCTAAAGCAACTTCTGAGTCGAGATAGTGAAAGTAGCTTACATTTTGTGGAAAATGTACGTGCTTACAACATGATGTTTGCATTCACGTCGATGGGCGGAAAAATTGATAGAAGTGTGAACCAAGGTCGAGGACCATACTGCTTTAAATTAGGAGGACAAAACTATCATCGCATTGGAAGTCTATTGCCAGATGATGGTAATTCTGCAAAATTTCAACAACTATATATAGTTGACACACAAAACGAGGTTACAAATCGAAAGCTTGCTCTAAGGTAAATAAGTTAAAAGAATTTTTGTGTAATTCTTAACAAAATTTTATACAAAATGCAATTTATCATCGTTACATACATGTGTACTTAAAAGCTATTTTTTCAGCTCCCATGGAAATGCAGTTTATGATGATGAAATCATTGAGAATTTGAAGCAGATGCTAGATGAAAACAACCCTTATGTGAAGATATACAGAATGGCTAGGGATAGGATTCAAGATACAGAAGACACACACGTCCACCTTAAGCTGATAGGTAATAGAAATTCAGACGGACGACAATATAACCTCCCTACTGCTTCTGAAATTGCAGTTTTGATTGTTGGTGATATTGGGAGTTCAGCTGAAAATCGCGACATTGTTGTTCAATTTAAAGGAGGCCATTTACAACAAATAAGTGAGCTACATCCAGCATATTTACCCCTTCAATATCCATTTCTTTTTCCTTATGGGGAGGATGGATATAGGCTTGGTATCCCTCACCGAGAAAAGGATGGTGAAAGTTCTAACATCGGTAAACGAAGGAATCAATTAACTATGCGTGAGTGGTTTGCGTATAGATTAATGGATCGTGATGGTGAAGCTGATACAATTCTTCGTGCCGGAAAATTACTTCAACAATTTATTGTTGATGGTTGGACAATGATTGAGTCAGAAAGATTATTCTTCATTCGGAGGAATCAGAAAAAATTACGTGCTGAGAATTACGACAACTTGATTGAGTGCGCTAGATCAGGCAACAATGAATCCACAGTGTCTGGGCGTCGTGTCATCTTGCCTTCTACATTTCAAGGAGGAGATAGATTCATGAGTGAACTATATCACGATGCAATGGGTATTTGTAAGACGTACGGATATCCTGATCTGTTCATTACATTTACATGTAACACAAAATGGCCTGAACTTACAAGGTTCGCTGACAGCAAAGGGTTACGTGTCGAAGATAGACCAGACATAATTTGCCGAGTTTTTAAGATGAAGTTGGATGAATTGTTAGACGATCTCACAAAGAGACATATATTTGGCAAGACAAATGCAGGTTAGTTATTTAAACATAATCAATGTTTTATTTACTAAATAAAAACTTAAATTTATATTAGTTTTTTTGTTTAAATATATTATTACTCAAGAGACATATTTGGCAAGAAATTACCACATTTTAAATATATTATTCAGAGTTTAATATGTACTTTTCATTTCTGCAGTTGTATATAGTATTGAATTTCAAAAGCGGGGTTTGCCACATGCACATATTGTCTTATTCTTGCATAGAGATCACAAGATTCCAAATCTAGACGATATTGATGATTTGATTTCTGCTGAGATACCCGACAAGAAAAAACACCCCCATCTCTATCAGGTTGTGAAAGACAAGATGATTCATGGACCATGTGGTAATGCCAACAAAAACTCCCCATGTATGCAAGCAGGACAATGTTCAAAACATTATCCTAAACGCTACAATGAATCAACTACTCTTGATGATGAGGGGTATCCTGTGTATCGAAGGCGGAACAACGGTGCTTCAGTTAAAAAGAACGGTGTAGTCATTGATAATCGTTTTGTTGTACCTTATAACAGTAAACTACTTTTGAAGTATCAAGCACATATCAATGTTGAGTGGTGTAACCAATCAAGAGCAGTAAAATATCTTTTCAAATACATTAACAAGGGAAATGATAGAGTGACTGCAGGCTTTATACGTAATCGAAATGATAGTGTTGATACTTTAAATGTTGATGAGATCCAACAATATTATGATTGTCGTTATGTTTCAGCTTCAGAGGCATCATGGAGAATTTACGGTAACGAAATCCATTTTAGATACCCTTCCGTTGAAAGGTTGAGTTTCCACTTGCCGAATGAACAAACAGTTATCTTCACCGAGGAAGAATCTATTGATGATGTTATCAACAAGACTTCAGTTGACCGCTCGATGTTCCTAGAATGGATGAAATGCAATGCAAAGTATCCTGATGCTAGAAGATTGAGGTATTTTGAATTTCCAGGGACATATGTATGGAAAAAAAAGGAACGTGAATGGCGTCCTCGCCAACGAGGGTTCTCGATCGGTCGCCTCTACCACGCATACCCAGGGAGCGGAGAGAGATACTATCTAAGAATGCTACTCAACTATGTAAAAGGTCCAACATGTTACGAAGATATACGGACCGTGAATGGGATCTTATATCCTACATTTAAAGATGCATGTTATGCAATGGGGTTATTAGACGACGATAAAGAATATGTTGATGGAATTTTGGAGGCAAGCGTTTGGGCTTCAGGACATTATCTACGCAAATTATTTGCAGTCTTACTCACTTCCAACAGTATTTCAAGACCAGAGTATGTTTGGAATCAAACCTGGCACGTTCTTTCAGAAGATGTTCTCCATAAGCAGCGGAGAATTCTCGGAATACATGGTAATAAAATTTACATTTAGATAAATATTACAAATTTTTAAATTAAAAACATAAACAATTTGTAATTTATAGTAATTTATTGTATGTTCAGATTTGCAGCTAAATGAAATCCAACTGAAAAACTATGCTTTAATGGAGATAGAGAAAATCTTACAAGATAATGGCACAACACTTCGCAATTTCTCAAATGAGCTATGTCCAGATGAGTTGTTGGTGAGAGATTGTGGTAATAAGCTCATTGTGGAGGAATTGAGGTATGACAAAGAAGCAATGCGTGTTGAACATGAAAAACTATATTCATGTTTAACGTCTGAGCAGAAAAGCATATATGATGATATTATGAGTGCAATTGCCCTTGACAAAGGAGGTGTATTTTTCCTATACGGTCATGGCGGGACAGGAAAAACTTTCATGTGGCGAACATTGTGCGCTGCTATTCGTTCAAGGGGAGATATTGTACTACCCGTTGCTTCAAGTGGTATCGCATCGCTTCTACTTCCCATGGGAAGAACTGCTCATTCTAGATTTGGTATACCTTTGACTGTCACTCAAGATTCCATGTGTTCAAGTATCAAACCTGGAAGTGACTTAACTGGACTCTTACAGAAAACCAAACTGATAATTTGGGATGAAGCACCTATGGTGAGCAAGTATTGTTTTGAAGCTTTAGACAAGAGTATGCGTGATGCACTGCGTGGTGCTGATGGACTCCCCGTAGATATCCCTTTTGGAGGCAAGGTAGTTGTATTTGGTGGTGATTTTCGTCAGATACTCCCTGTCATTCCAAAAGGAACTCGACAAGATATTGTATTTGCAGCTATTAATTCCTCATATTTATGGAACTCATGTAAAGTGTTGCGATTAACCAAAAACATGAGGCTCCGTAATGATTTAAGTGATGCTGATGAAATAAGAGAATTTGCTGATTGGATACTTAAAATTGGTGATGGGAAACTTGGAGGACCGAATGATGGTGAAGTTATGATTGACATCCCAGAAGATATTTTGCTGGAAAATGTAGAAGATCCTATTGCGTCAATTGTTCATAGCACCTATCCTAATCTAATCGGCGAAGGGAGCGATGGAAGCTTTTTCTATGACAGGGCCGTTCTAGCCCCTACAAATGAAATTGTTGGCAGAGTTAATGATTATGCAATGTCACTAATACACGGTGAGGAAAAAGTGTACTTGAGCTCAGATTCTATAAGCAAAGCAGATGGTTTCGTCAACAATCAGAACAATGCATTCTCAGTTGAGTTTCTAAACACAATAAAATGTTCTGGTTTACCTAATCATGAAATCAGATTGAAAAAAGGTGTGCCAATTATGTTGCTTAGGAACATTGATCAGTCAGCTGGTCTGTGCAATGGCACAAGGCTGATTGTAAGTCGTTTAGGGGAACATATTATAGAGGCTAAGATTCTTACAGGATGTAAAGAGGGAGATACTGTCCTTATTCCACGTATCACTCTTACTCCAACTGATAATGCTAATCTACCTGTTAAGATACAAAGGAGGCAGTTTCCTATAAGCATATGTTTTGCTATGACTATTAACAAAAGTCAAGGACAATCTTTGTCAAATGTTGGGTTATTTCTACCAAAACCTGTTTTCAGCCATGGTCAACTATATGTGGCTGTATCACGTGTTACAAGCAGAAGAGGACTAAAGATTTTAATATGTGATAATAAAAACATCACAAGTACTACTACTTATAACGTTGTGTTCAAGGAAGTTTTCTCAAACATATGAGGTATTGACCTATATATTTTTATAATTTTTTTATTTATTCAACTCATACAAAAGAAATGTTTTCTAATTTATATCATTGTTTGTAGGTTATTGCTGTATCGTCGGCAACCTGATGTCCCCGATAAAGCAAATGGCGTTTATGAAATGTTTTTTTTGTGGTTAAGCTACATTTTTTTTTCATGTTCGGTAGAAAACTATTAAATAATTAAATTTGATGACTCCAATTGACTTTTATTTTTTTGCTCATCTTTATATACATTTCAAATAATTAATATTAATACTTTATAATTTTTAATAAAATGTTAACATTTCATATTAATAGGATATTTTTGGTGGGAAAAAAATATTTATGAATCCGTGCATTGCACGGGTAAATACCTAGTACAATCATTAAATTATTCCATTATCCTAATAAATATTATCCACAATCAACAAAGATTCCCACTATCTTAATATGTGTTGAATCCTCAAATAGGACACACATATAAGAACGGAGGGAGTAGTTTATATAATAAATCTATTTATAGTTGATTAAAAAATATTATATTTTTGATAAATTAATTATTTCCTTAAATATCAATACAATATCAAAAGTTTCCATGTCAACAATAGAAAAAGGCGGAAATTTTTTAATGAAAATGTGACACGTGTCCTTAGTCGTTTCTTCATTAGTATATTTTATTGATGAAAACGTGACACGTGTTCTTAGTCGTTTCTTCATTAGTATATTTTATTGATGCAAAAACGGCTATTCTTCATTGTAATATTTATAAAAACTTGACTTTTAACTCCGCTAACATTTTACACATTACAATATTTTACACTTATAAGAAAATTGATTTTGTATCTAAAATAACAAGAAAAACGATTTCATACTTTAGAAATACTTGGGGATTACATTTCAAGTTTAACACATAATGAAACACGACAAATGTAAACACAACAAATATAAAGACAATATGCGACAAAGCATTTTTGTCGCTTATTTTGTCGCAGAAGGCATTAGGCGACAAAATAAGCGACAAAGGACGCTTAAAAGTTTGTCGCATAAAAAAATATCGTTGCCTATTTTGTCGCTGAGCTCTGCCACAAAAGCAAAAAACAATTGCCTACTATGTCGCATAATTACTTTACCGGTTATGAAAAAAATTGAATATTTGTTATAATATTAAATAATAATAGTAAATATTACCATTATTATTAAATAATAATAACAAATATTCAATTTTTTTAATAATAATACATAAAAATAATAGGAAAAATTGATATTAATAAGGAAAAATTACCGTAAATAATACAACCTTTCACTGATTTCCCTACAATAATACGAACTATTAATTAACCATGAATAATACCAACTAACAAGTGTATTTTCCACTGGTATACAAAATGACTTATAACTTGTTTAACCAGTAATCTAAAGAAAAAAAATATATGAATGATTAGAATAAAAAAATCAAAAACAAAATCTCATCTCCAATCTCCCCTCTCCACCTAATCGTCACCCTCAACTGCACCCACTCCGAGCAAACTGACGATCGGAGACCCACCCAACCCACATTGTCAGCGACCCAACCTACTACACCAATAAAAGCTACACGCCGACGACCAAAGCCCAACAAACGAAGATAAAGATGAGGAAGATTAAGGTAAGTGTCGAATCTAGGTATCCTGATGGTGTTGTGGCGGATGGCCAAACTAAGTTATGGATATTTGGTGGTGGGTGGAAGGTTAAGGTGAGGGTCGCGAAGAGTTGGCTGGCGGTAGAGGAAGGGTGGGGGTCGGGTAGGGGAGTGGGGGTGGAAACACCGCAAAGGGGTGGAGCAGTGGTGGTTGAGAGGATGAGGGTTAGGATGGGTTAGTAAAGTGTGGAAAGATTGGTTTTGTTTTGTTATTTTTTTAATTTTTTATTACAAAATGACCTACAATCATGGGCAACTAATAGGTATAGTTTGCTAGTGGGAAATACACATGTTAGTTGGTATTATTCATGGTTAATCAATAGTTCGTATTATTGTAGGGAAATCGATGAAAGGTTGTATTATTCACGGTAATTTTTCCTATTAATAATCCAACATTTTGTTCATCCGCTAATGAATAATCCAACCTTTTGATTATTTTTTAATAATCCAACGTTTGCCCTTAGTTCGCTCTGAATAATCTACCTTTATTTTAGTTTGCTAGCAACAAACCCTATTATTACCCATTATTAGTAATAAGGTATATTGTAGGCAAATTTATCACAAAGGTTGGATTATTAGAAAATAATCAAAAGGTGGGATTATTCATAGCGGATGAGTGAAAGGTTGGATTATTAATATCAATTTTTCCAAAATAATATATACACACAAAACTGAATAAAATTAAATTATTCCTGAATGAAAAATTAAATACTCGAAAAAAAACCTATTAAAGAACAAACGAACAACAAGAACAAACGAACTCAGATCTGGACATGAACAAAAAACGAACCCAAATCTGGATAAACAAACGAACCCAGATGAAACAAAAAAATAAACAAAAAAACGGAACAAAAAAGAAAAACAAAAAGACGAAAAAAGTCAAAGAACAAAACTAATCATGAACAAAAAAACCACAAAATCCACATCAAAAATCATAAACAAAAACCCCACAAAACAATTATGAACAAAAACACCCACAAAATCCACATTAAAAATCATAAACATAAATCATGAACAAAAAAAACCCACAAATTCTTGTATGCTTGTAGGAACTAGAAATGCTAAATGCTTTTTAAAAGATCAACAACATTAACATGACTTCAGCTCATGAGCCTTACGTGTTGTATGTTGTCCTGGTTTGTTCCTTCAATATGTTAGATGCACTTTTAGTCTTTCTGATCTATATCCTTAACAGTTGATTAACATTAAATAATTCCCAGAAAAATGTTAATTTCTCTTCAGTATTTTAATAAATATTTATTTTATAAATTCGACTTGAATTTAACGGGGCACTACAATATGTCTTTCAATATATATTTATTATTATTATATATGTTCGAAACATTATGAAAACGCAACTCCCCCCCAATCAGCTAGGTGAATCTTGAGAAAGATATGACAGGTCAAAGATAAACTCGTTTAGTGGGTATCCTAGGAATCCTACTCATTGGAAAAGTCTACAAAGCAAGTAACTACACTCAACTAAGAGTTTTGGGGGACAAAGTGGTACCACATAAATTCTCAATTTCTAAAGCAAGATTTATCCTATGGCTAGCTATGAAGGATTTGCTGAAAACTAAGTCCATGCTCATGAGTATAGGTGTTATCACTGATAACCTATGCCCAGTTTGTGTATCTACCCCTAAAGCAGTTGAACATTTCCTATTTAAATGCACATTTAGCGTTATGTGTCTCTTTTTATTCAGGTGCGACTCAATTTCGAGTTCCTTATAAGAAACATATGGAGGTATAAATGTTTCTAAGATGTATAAACATGTTATTATTGTTGCTCTCTCCTATCTTTCATACTCAATCCGTTTCTTTTCAAATGTCCCATTTGCTTTTGGATTACTATTCATTAATCACTTTTAATTTGCGTTTTATTTGCACTGTATTTGGACTAAAAAATCCTCCTAATACAGTGAGGGTTACAATTCCAGCAATCTTGATGCCTTCTTGAATGCTAAGGAACAAATATCATCAATACAGGGACTGATCTTGATGCCAACCCTCTTAGTTTCACTCACTAATCAGGCTAAACACCTCTCACCCTCAGATTGGCTTCAAGATCAGTCCCTGTACTGATCATATATGTTCCTTAGCATTCAAGAAGGGCATCAAGATTGCTGGAATTGTAACCCTCACTGTATTAGGAGGATTTTTGAGTCCAAATACAGTGCATTATTCTTTATCAATGCATTAAACATAGTCAAATGAGATCTTGTTTGATTTGTCTCAACATAAGAGTTTTTAATATCTAGTATTATAAGTTTTAATTATGCACAATTAACGCTATTAAATATTGAATTAGTGCATTAGTAAACGTGCACAAAGCAAATAAGACATTTGAAATGAAATAGGGTAGCGTTTGGGAACCAAGAATTGAATTGAAAACTTAGAATTCAATTTAGAATTTCTAAATTTTGAATTTCAATTTCAAATTTGTTGTTTGGAAAATCTTAGAATTCACAATTCCATAATTACAAATTCCAAAATTTGTTTGGAATCAATGAGATTTTCAATTTCTAAATTCAAATTCTAACATTGTTTGGCAAAAATGTAGAAATGCAATTCCTGAATTCAGTAGTAACATAATCAAACATAATTGTTCAAAATCTTTTTTGGGAAAATATAGTCAATACTACTCAACACATCCAAAAATAAAATCTATAAAAAACTACTCAAGAGTTAAGACATAGTAACACCCAGTCTAATTTCTCATTTTCTGGTAGTCCCTTTGACATATCAAACTCTTCTGTATCCTTCAAAAACAGTTTTATTGCCTTCAAGACTTCATGTCGATCTAGTCCCGCAACCTTTGAAACAACATCATAAACTTCTTTGGAATCGGGCTTAGGTGGAGGTTTGTTTGATTGTAGATAGTTTTCAATTGACTCAGTAAATCTAGAAATAGCATCTACGATAGAATCTTTCTTTGACCTCTTGTTAGATGATGCAGAGTTTGCCTCAGATGCAGTGCAAGTTTCACTTTCTTTCTCCATAGCTGCCGCAGATTCTTCATGTTGCTCAGCTTCTTGACCCGTAGCTCTATCCATGGCAAATAGTGTGCATATTTCATCCCAATGATCAATGTTCTTATTTTTATAAGCAGAAGCCACGGGATTGACCTATTTAAAAAAGTTACTAGATAAATACTTTTAAGATCAAAAATATAACTTATTTATACTTTTATTTATTTACTATAAAAAGTGTCACAAGCAATGAAAATAATACAAAAAGCAAGGGACGAAAATAAGATTGTACCTTACAATAGCATTCCATTCCTCGTGGTCTTCAATTGGAATAACAAGCATCTTCTTATCATCATCCCACTTAAACTTGGTGTAATTGCGAATATCTGTGATAACTGAGTAATGTTTCTTCCATACTTTGATTCGATTCTTCACATGTTCGATGGTAGCCAACAAACCCAATTGGTTCCTTAGGTTATCTGCAACAGCTTGATATGCTTGTGGTTTGAATTCTCCATCGCCCTTATTTCCTTCATTGATTTGCTCAAACAAAGTGGAGATAAGTATAACATCCATTTGTTGGTTCCAAGTAAGATAAGCTCGTTTTGGTTGTTTTTGTGGTACCATTGGCTCTTTTCCTAATCTCTTCATAATGAATGCTAAAAGATGTCTCAGCAAAGGCAATCAACATTAACATGCATGTCTAACAATATAAAGAAAAATTACAATATATGCAATGAAATAATTACACACTAACAATTACAAATAGTATTGCAAATAATAAAGCCATATGATCTTAAACAAGTCTTCATGTACACAACAAAACAACCTACTTTAAACGCTTTAGTGTAAATAACAATACATGAAAAAACAGTCTACTTAGCTATGATAGTATCTCCTAACTAAAATCTCAAGTAACATGTGTCCTTCTCTGTTGATATTCTTCAAACATCTTTTGAGCAAGATTAATCTAAACTCATTCCATTCATTACTTGATTGTGTACTAAAAATGTAATCATCTTCCACACCTTCTTCATCAATTGTCTCTATATTTAGTAAATCTTCATCTACCTCATTAATAAGACTTGTTTCATCCATACTTCTTCCCTCAAAAAGTTATGGAGAATAAAACAAGTGTTAATAATTCTAATTTGAGTCTTTTTCTCAAAAAAACTTGGATCTCTAAGTATACTCCATCGCTTTTTCAATAACCCAAAAGCCCTTTCAATTGTGTTTCTAGACGAAGAATGTCGTAAATTAAAAAGCTCTTTGTAATTTGTTGGAGTGGTGCCTCTTCACAAATTCAAATGGTACCTCGTACCTCTATAAGGAGCTAGAAAACCTTCAGTGTTAGCAAATCCCAAATCCACAAGAAAATGGTTACCCTCTTCAATGGCTTTTTCTTCTTCAAGCCATGAATTAGGGTTGAAGATAAAGAATGGAATGGGAAAGAGGAAGTCAGGAATTAGGGTCAATCTTCAAAAATTCTGCAAATACCCCATTAAAGACGGACTAAAATCATCAAAACTTAAATTGTAAAAATTGGGTTGATTTGTAGGTTTTCATTTGGGTTGATTTGTTCGTCAAAATTTTTTTTCTTGTTCTTCAATTTGTTGATTTGTTCTTCATTTGGGTTGATTTGTTCTTCAATTTTCTGGGTTCTTCATTTGGGTTGATTTGTTTTCAATTTGGGTAGAAATTTGTGGGTTTTCATTTGGGTTGATTTGTTCTTCATTTGTTCTTCAAAAATTTTTTTCGTGTTCATCATTTGTGGGTTTTCATTTGGGTTGATTTGTTCTTCAATTTTCTGGGTTCTTGGAAATAGTAGTTTTTTTTGCCAATCCTCCAAAAACGAATCAGAATTTCAACCCCATTTTAGATCTCTAAAAATTAGAACAAACCCAGAAAATCAGCTTAATTTTGGGTTGATTTTAGTAAGAGATTGAAGCCTTTAAGGATTCATTAATGGAAGCTTTGAAGATGAAGATGATAAAATGGTGAAGAAGATGATGAAATGGTGAAGAAGATAAAGATGAGGATGAAAAAATGGTGAAGATGAAGATGGTGAAGATGAGAAGATGAAGAAGTAACCGTTTCATCCGGTTACAAGTCATCCGTATCTTTTTGGGAAGACACCCCCCAAAGTTCATGCCTTTAGATATTAATCGAAAGTTCGAACGTTTAGAAGCAAATGGGGCAAAATTCATATGTTTAAAATCAAATTTTCCTAAATTAAATGCTCATTTCCAAACACACCATAGGCGTATTTCATATAGAGGAGTCGTAATGAAGCAATTTGGTTGAATCGAGTGTATTCTGTGGATGGCGCTTAGGGATGACAACGGGTCGGATCTGAACCAGATCTACTTAAACCTAGATCTAGATCCGTTTTCAAGATCAAACACATATATCTGGACACGCATATACGGGTCTAATATTTCAAGACCCAAATCCAAATCCGTAAATACTACAGATCTAGTACCGTATACGATTCCAAAACGAGTTTGACTTATAATTCAATCAAAATACAAAATAAATCAATGAAAATCAAAACAACTACTACTACTAGTAGTAGTAAACTAGTAATATCTAGATAAATTATTATTGTCATGACTAAATGATCAAAAATAAAAAATTAACGTTTTGTTATTAAGAGTATTTAAACAAGAAAGCGGCAACGTTGTCGAACCCATTTGACAAAAAAATTAAACGTCTTGTCTTCCTCAATCCTCATCTGTCACCTTACATACACTTACACTATACTCTTTAATTTATAAATATCTCAATCCGCCGTCTGAGGACTGGAGGAAGGGCTGCCGGCCTACCGCGTGGTGTGGCTGTGCTGTGGGTTGTGGCTTTGGGGCGTCAGGTGTTGTTATAGGGGATGAGGAATTGGAGTTTGGCGATTTTGGGGATATTAGGGTTCGGGAGATTTAGAGTTTAGATATACGGAAAGAGGAAATGTTTTCTGATTTCTCATTTCAAGTGGGGGCAGACAGCTGGGCTTTGTCATGAAGTATACTTGTTCGGTTGTTCTTGGTTGTGAGTTGTGAGTTGTGACTTGAGAGTTCGCCAATGTATACTGCTTCTCAGCATAATCAAACTCTAATTTTTAGCCATTTGTTAGTAATTTAGGGTCTGAAAATGGCAGTAGAATTGCAATTTGAAGCATCCTTGCTTCATAAGTTGAAGCTTGAAGATCCTTGGCTTCCTCCTAAACCTTGGGAGTCTATACCTTCGGAAAGTGGCGTGTCGATTTCCAGTTCTTCGAATCATGCTTCTTTTCATGGTTCTTTGTATGATATTTCATCTGTTTCTGTAAGTACACTTTATCTTTTTTAGGTTTTAGTTTGTTGAATTTGTATGCATCTTTTTTTTTCTTTTTTTTTTCGAGTAAGTATGCATCTTAATTATGCGTGGAATTCCTGCTTTTTAAAGTGATTTTAGTAGGAAATTTATACATTATTATAGTATGAAATTGGGATTTGTAGATACTGATGGATCATTTAAGAGTGATTTAAAGGTAATGCTCCCTTTCGCTGGAGCACGTACAAAATGCACTCACTTTGATTATCGTGCTATAGAAAATTTAAAGAAAAAGAGGGAGTGAAAATAGTGATGTTGGTAGGAAACTAATACTTTTTTTGGTTGCGAACAATTTGATTTAGTTTTTGAGGTGAAAAATTGTGGAACAAATGGACTTTTGTAGATACTGATGAATTATTTTGACTGATTTGATTAAATTATGGAGACACTTTAGGTTAATACTTCCTTGGTGCCTTTGCATTTGCTGGAACAACTGCAAATAGCAAACTGTTTGATTTTTGTGCTGTAACAATTTCAACGGGACCAAAGGAGTAACTGTTGGAAATACTTCACATGTGAGACAAGATCCCACATCGATAAAAAAGTGGGTTGTGGACTTGCATATATACTTGGTGAGCTAATCCTTCTATAGCCATATGGTTTTGGGAAACAATGAACCTCACCGAGTGTATGTGCAAGTCAACGCTCTTGACCCGTAGGTTTGTGGGCCCGAGCCCACGGGTGTCCCGTGACCCCACGAGTGGGCCACGGTGAGATTATGTGACGAATTGTCACGGCCTAATAGTAACAAATAGTGATTTTGGTAGGTTGATAATATATTATTCGTTGCGAACTATCTGAGTTAGTTTTTGAGGTGAAGTCATGGAAAGAAATGGAGTTTTTTTTATAGATAATGATGAATAATTTTAGACTGATTTATTATACTATAGAGATTTTACGTTAACTAAGTTGATAAATAGACATGTGAGCAGTAAATTACAGCCAAACATCTAACAACGTCAACGTTTTCTCTATATTACGTAAGAGGGGTGACCTCATTTATAAGAACATATATTTTATATATTGAATTTAATAATAGATTTTTATTCGAAAATTGATCACACACAAGAATGAAATCGCTAAAGCTGTTATAGATTTTATATTTAGATGTCTAGTTATCAAGTTGCAAACCCATTTTTGTTAACACCAAATTTTCAACTATTATACTCCCTCCAACTCAACCAAGTTGTCCCATTTGGGTTGGGAACGGTTTTTAAGAGTGAAATGGTGGGGTGTTTTAATTGATTAAATTAATTATAAATGTGATAGTTGGGTATTGGGAGTAGTAAAAGTGGGCTAGTTGGGTATTTTAATTGATTAAATTAATTGTAAAGGTAGTAGTTGGGTATTAGGAGTAGTAAAAGTGGGGGCATTTAGGTTAAAAAATCGTTGCCAAAAATAAAAATGGGACAACTTGAGTGAATTGTCCATAAAAGGAAATGGGATAACTTGGTTGAGTTGGAGGGAGTATATGATAATTGACCGCATTTGTGTGGAACCAGTTTGGAGGATAATATGCAAGTGTGCAAAATATAGATGTAATTTATTATAAGAACCATTTTGAGAAAATTTTGGGATGAGAAAATTTTGGGTAATTAGGTGCCCGTGAGCAACAAATATAAGCGGAATTGAGTAATGAATTTCTGGAATTAATTTGAGTCCAACTGCCAATTTGGGTAGTGCTATACTTGTTTTTTGTAAACATAAACTCCCTATAGAGATAACATCACTTTATATGAAGTAGAGAGTTTTGGTGTTTGTATTGGATGTCGTGTCTCAAATTTGAAGTTATGTTTTTCAGGAGGCAAGCTTGGTGCGGATGGTGATGAATGCATTGCAAGGTGTGCATTCAGCAGTCATTAGTCTTGAGCAGCTCTCAGCATTACTATGTGCAGACCCGGCTGATAGGTCTGGGCATCGAATTCCCACTCTTTGGAATAGATCTTTAAGCACTAGTGCCTTGGGAAAGATGTTAAAATCTATTGGATTTTGTGGTTCTCTTGTTATTCTTTTGCAAACATTTGTGGACTATTATACCAATTCGAGTTTTGCTTTGATGGAGGACGGGCAAGTAAAAGTTGGATTATCTGGAAAAAATATGCATGAAAGTAATTTTTCAGGGTGTCCTTCACATAGCCTCATTAATCAAGCTTTTGCAGTTGCAGTTCGAACAGTGTTGGAGGGATATATATGTGCATTGGATACTGTAAACGCATCAGTCAATTTGAGGCGTTCATCAAAGGATATCACATTGGCATCTGAGGCTTTGCAACGAGGTAGCCTCACAAGCATCGCACATTCTGAAGTGACCCTATTGGAGACTTATCTGCACACGAAAGAATTGAGAACACAAATTGAGGTGCTTGGGCATCTTTGCCATATATATGATATGGCTCGTAACTTCGCAGTAACTTCCTTTGAGGATGTGGTTGCCCAAGCAAATGCAAAATTCCACGATTTTCCTAGGGGCGGGAATTTGCTCACATATATGTACTCGCAATTGCAGGTAAGTCTTTAATTCCTATGCTCAATGGTTTATGATTTTCTGCATGTAATAGGACAACTTAGTGTTTACATGGATTAAAAATGCAAGGTAGCATGGCATGCTGCAATATAAGAGAGGAAATTATGGTTTCTACTCCACTCCAAGAATTGAAACAATTCTTCTTTCCATCTGTCATGTCAATTTTTACTTATTTACGCCCTTCAGCTCCAAACTCTCAATGAGTTTTTTTATACCGTGCTTTGTCAAAACCAAAGCCTCTTTGAAGATTTGGGGACATTAGCCGATTAACACTGTTTTGCAGCATCTGGAAAGGAGTATATGCATAAATTCACCGTTTATATTTCAAATATTTATGGCTTTTGTATGTTACTTTTGGCAAAGCTCCACGCCCTAGGTTTCTCAGAGTCCTCAATGGCTTGGGTGTAGGAGTAGCAAATATGCAACAACATAGCCAAAAACATCTTTTGGTCTATATTCATATGTCTAACTCGATTGTTTGTTGGATTGTTAGCCACGCGACACGTAGAGTAAGTGTAGAGTCGGAGTAACAATGCAACCACAACAGTGAGCCAATGAGCCCTTATCCATATAAAATGATTTTATATTATTTGTGAGTCTGAATTACATTTCCTTCAGTTTCCTGGTAATCCTTTCCACAAATACTGGAATTGAAAATGATGTTGTAATCACTTAAGTTTTGTTTGGCACTTTCTCGAATCTCGTCATACTACATTCTGATGGTTGCTCCTGGATTAAGGCTTTGGTATTGTATTCTGATGGTTCTGTGGTATATGAAACTTCTTTTAAACAATTTAATTGAATGTGTTCCTTTGAGGTTTTGATTTTGATGTTTGAACTTCTATATAATGTCTAATTGCTCCTTTTATTTCCTTCAGTTGAGCAATGCTCGATCCGTATTGAGCTAGAGTTTGTCTAGATTGCACTTGAGAAAGGTATGGAGGGGAAAGAAGAGGAAAGATGAGGGAAGAAAGGGAGGGGAAAGAAGATGATCAAAGGCGAGGGGAGGAAAGAACTTATTCCCCTATATGGAAAATTGGGAATATGAGGGTAGATAAAGGGAGTGAGAGGGAGTGGAGAAAGAAAATGAGGAAAGTGAGAATAAAGCAACAATGGTTGAAAGTTTTAAAATTAATGAATAAACCATATTTCTCTTATTAAGAAATTAGTTTTAGAAACTTCATTTATAGAGGGTGAGATCAGAGTGACAAGAAGGAAACCAATCAGTATAAAGAGAAGAGAGAGTGAGTGAGAAGAAAGGAAAGAGAGAACAAAGCATACAATGCAAGGTAGCAAGGGGGAGGATGTTCTCACTTTCCTTCTTACTTTTATTAAACAATGGAAGATATAATATCCTTGCATATTCTTCTCTGTCATTTGCTATCTATTTGAGGGAAATTACACCCTTCTCTCCCTTAATCTCTTCTCTTTTTTTTCCCCTATTCCACTCTACCTATCCAAACAACTTGTTAATAAAATTTAGTTTTTGACCGAGTTGATCTGGAAGACCTCTCAATGGCCTTGTTTCTTTATTATGCCATCACTTATATTTCTTAGCAGTTTCCTGTCACCTGTTATCTCCATGGGCACTTTTATAATCCTTTTTGAAAGTCAGTAATGCTATAATATTCTGTTGTATTCTATGCTTATGCTGGCCTCCATTCTGCCATTTCTGTCATGGAATTTACCTTTTAATCTTTTCCTATATTTGCAATATTTTATCTCCACTGCACAATACTGCAGCTTCCAATTGCTGTTAGTCTTTTGTTGTATAATGTTATTAATGATTCAATAGAAATAGTTGTGCTGTATCCTGTTGGTATGTATTGCATCAACAAGTTCTCAACTATTGATATTTTATGCAGTTATGTTGTCTGGTCTTGCTTCATAGACTTGTTTAGTTTGGTTTGATTTTAAAGTTTATTTAGCCTTACAATTATTTTCTGAGTTGAAGATGTGGCATTGACACTCTAATGATTAGGATGTAGCTCATGTTTTCCCTTTAAAGTGTCAAAATAGACTGAATTATGAGGGAGTTTCAACCTTAATCTTTCTTTTGTCTTTTACATGTTTACCTTGCGCTGAACTCCAAATAAGTGACATATTTTGTTTCTAGTTATATTATGTGGAGTGTTAAACATTTTTGGGAAAAGTTAATCTACAAGGAATGAGATTTCATATTTCTTTGTAATAATATCATTAAAAAAACGAAACAAAACTTCCACAGGCTAGCTTTGCTTCTCATGCTTGTTCTTTCTCTTCTTGGATTGCTTTTTTATTACATCTATGATCCTGGTAATCATTGAATAAAATCCACAGGTAGTTTGATTCCGGCTCACTGCAATCTGCTCAAGTTCCTTTTTCTGCGGTCACTTGAGCCATACTGTAGCTTTGTTAGATCATGGATATATGAAGCCAGATTAGCGACCCATGTGTGAATTTGTAGTAGAATGTTCAGTAGATCCGCCTCCATACTCACTGGGTAAAGCTGGCAATCCCATTGACCTTCCATTGGCATCTCTTAGGGTAATAATCTCTGAAAATCATGATATATAGTTTGGATCTATACTTGGGACTCTGGTTTGGCCTGTGCAATTGATTGCACTTTTAATATTAGCTTCCAAGAAGAAACGGAGTTGCTATCCCTTGTTTTCTAAAAAATGTCTTAGTTCCCCTGCTAAGAGCTGGCCAACAACTGCAAATGGTTATGAAACTGCTTCGCCTGTGCAATTACGTTCATGCTGGAGATGATACTTTCGACGATATCCTTCCATGTTCTAGTGACTTCCGCATAAATGCACTGTCTGGTTCTCCATTAAGTTTTGACAAAGGAGAGATAGAAGCAATAATACTCTCAAGGCAGAAATTTTACTGCAAGATGCACAAGAAACTTGATAAATTCATGGACACTTTGGACATCAAGTTTCGTCAGGTAATCCATTTTGTAGCTATATGCTGATCTGTCTGGTTGAATTAGTCATATCATACCAATTAGACATTATTAGAGCATTCTTTATTAAGCATCTTTATCTTAATGAGTTCCTACATGAGTATTCTCAATGGTTTTTGAATCTGATTGGTGCAAGTATGCAACTCTGCTTTTATTTCTTTACCTACTTATATTATATATCTCTTCCAACATTATGGGTGCCTAATTAGCTATATTTCGTCTTTGGGGGTTGTTATGGGAATACGGTTTTGGCATTATTGTTGTTGCTGTTATTGTTGTTGGTTGGTATGGGTGTGGGGAGAGTTTGGTGTACAGTTGGATTTTGGTTTTTAAATTTGGATCTTGGAGTTGATGCCGCAATAGGAGTCCACTATTAATGTCGTGTGAAGCTACTGGATGGGAAGTGCGAAACTTAGCGAAGCTGGTTTCTTTTAGTTTCATTTTTCTCTTTTGGCCTCTGCCTACTTTTTTGAGAAGTGCGAAGTGCTTAGTTGACTTAAAGGAAGTTGTCTTGCTACTGTGATGCTCAAATTGTAGATTTTATGGGCTAAAGCAAAATAGTGAAAGTGCAGTGGTCCAGGAAGGTGATAAAAATGCCATAACAGTGTAAGTTGGCTTTGAGAAATGATGCAATATTAGAAATGATTCTGCAATTGATTAAGCTTTTTTTATCTTAGGGAAGCTACAATTGATTTATTTGGGGAACTCATAAGTTATAGCACCTTATATAATGTGATATTTGCCTTAATAGTTTGCACCATTTAACTGCCATTCTACCTATTTGATCACATATTTGATTAAATTGTTTTCACCTAGGGAAGTTAAAAGTGATAAATTTAGCAAAACTCTCAAGTCACAGCACCTTATGTTCGGTGACATTTGCTTGAATGCCATAAAAATGTGATATTAATGCCATAAAAGTGTAAGTTGGCTTTGAGAAATGTTGATGCGATATCAGAAATGATTCTGCAATTGTTTAAACTGTTTTAATCTTAGGGAAGCAAAAATTGATTTATTTGGGGGAACTCATAATTTACAACTCCTTATATAATGTGATTTTTGCCTGAATAGTTTGCACCACTTAACTGCCACTTTACCTATCTGATCACATATTTGATTGAGTTGTTTTCACCTAGGGAAGTTAAAAGTGATACATCATATATTTAGTGGAGCTCTCAAGTCACAACACCTTATGTGCTGTGACGTTTGCTTGAATAGTTTGCACCACTTAGTTGCCATTATACTTGTTGGTTCACATATTCTCATGGTAGTGTTTTCCATAAGACCTTTTTTTGTTGCATTTGGAGTTTATCTCAAAGTGTATTCATTCTTATTTCTTGCTAAGCCTCTATTAATTTTTTAGCAGGTAGTTTTGTATGATGCTGCTGCACTTTCTACCAGTTATTCAGGAGGAAACATGGACACTCAGAATTTTTTAGCAATTGATGAGACACAGGATTTAATTTCAGATGCAGATAAAAGAGAATTGAACCAGTATTATCCTGCTCTTCGCTCTTACCACTTATCCTTTACATTTTTCTTTCAAAGACAGACAAGTTTGCATGTGTGCATTTTGTTGTTCTGGCATCTGTGCAGAGTTGTGTTTCATATTATCATGGAATTTCACTGAAAAAGTTTTAGTTTCTCTAGCCCCCTTTCAAGCTAAATTTCTAATTCCTGTAAAGTAGACAGCCCACAGTTTGCTCTGTAGTTGAGCCGGGAATCCTTATGTTGGCATGCTCGATCTTTTTTGAAGGACAAATTATATTTAGTTGAATCAATCATAGTTTTTTTTAGTAAATTATGTATTAGTATCATTTTGATTTGGGTGATATGAGATTTTGTCGATTCTTTCCCCAAATAGCCACTCGGGATCACCCAAATGTTTTAACTTTTTCAATGCAGGGATTCAGAGGTCTCTAGCATGGAGGAGGATTTTTCTTATGCACTGGATCCCTTGGAGTCTTGTGAATGTTCTTCAAGAGATGATTCAAATGAGCAAGATGATGTTGCGGAATCACTTGACCTTCATGATTGTTCGGGTAGGTCCAAACCTAATTGTTTATCTTCTTTGTGCTTCTCTAACCTCTCATCTGGAGAAGCTTCGCCGGAAGTTCCACAACCTAAGCTACAATCCGCTGTGCAAAATGATGTCATGGATCCTTGCTGTGGGGACATTATCATTGGGAAACACGATGCTTCATGCACAGAGCTAGTAGAGCTCTTGAGATCTCAGGTATCTGATACTCAATATTCTAGTGAAATGACCTCTCTGGGATGGCCTGTGGGAGCTCTTCATGAGAATCCTTTAAGCATTGACACAGGGTACGGAGAGCACATTAATTTTGGAAATAGTGGCAGTGATGAGAATGTGGGCATGTCAATTTTTACTGAGAAATCTACACCTAAGAATGTATTGAAGCATGATGTTTGCCAGAGGCATGGATATCCTGCATCAAGCTCATATCTTATCCAATCGTGGAATGCCAAATACTCGACCAATGTTCTCAGTGTGAATCCCATGTTGACAAAAAATGGTTTCCTTCATGATGTACACAAACCTAGAGAGCACTCTTCCAAAATTAGCAAAGATTTCCCTAGCTTTGACTTTTTGTCAACCGCTGACCCTTTTAAAATTTATGAAAGGTTATCTGTTAACCAAAGGGTTGGAGATGCACATGAAGATGTTCTCACTAATAATTTTGAAACTTCAGCTGCTAGCTATATGGATGGCAATGGAAGGAAACAGAAATTAGAGGATGTTCGATCAGATAAGAATCGATTGGACCATTGTGGTGTTTCTTTGAACTTAAAGAACCACAAAGATGTTTGTTCAGATCATGTGTATGGAGGGAGCAGTTGGCAAGTCTTGCTCCGTGGCTCTCTTAAAGGTGACAATGGTATTAATAGGGAACATGAGCATGTCAAGGAGGCTATGTTTGAGATGCCGCTTGATTTTATTATTGACAAATGTTTGATTCAGGAGATTATGTTCCAGTATCCCTATAATTTAGTTTCGGAAAGATTCTTATTGTCTCATTCTAATTTATTTTTCTTAAATCAAATTAGATATTTGAATTCCTTTTTCTGTACACACTGTTCACAAGGACAAAATAAGAATAAAATATTTGAATTTTAGTGCAACATTGAAATCTTTGTACAAGATGGATTTTTCCTTGATAATGCAAGATATATCTATGTTAGCAGATTGAGTATCAAGTTGCTGCAAGAAGGTTTTGATCTGCAAGAGCATTTTCATGCTCTGCGACGATACCATTTTATGGAAATAGCAGACTGGGCAGATTTGTTTGTTACATCTCTTTGGCATCATGTATGTCATCTTATTTTCTTTTACAGTCAAAAAATCTCTCCAAGCTTTGCAATGTGCCAGCATCTTATATATTATTAAATTATGTATTCCATGTAAAGCAGAAATGGTATTTTACGGAGGCTGATCAAAAGATTCCTGAAATTCAAGGGCTACTTGAATCATCTATTCAAAGGTCTTCATGTGAGAGAGACCGCAATAAGGATCGGTTATATGTTTATGTGAAAAATCCAGATAAAACTCCTTTTTCAGCTACTGCACTGGGTAATTCTTTCATTTGTCAATTCTTTGGCCTTGTGGCTTTTCCTCAGTGTTTTATTGAATCTGCATATCTCATCTGTGGCTGATATTTGCTCATCAGTAGTGCTTAATAATTCTGTATATTGCAGGACTGCATTCGTTTGATTTTATTGGGCTAGGCTACAGAGTGGATTGGCCGGTCACCATTGTGTTGAACCCTAGTGCGTTGAAAATATATGCCGATATTTTCACTTTTCTCATACAGCTCAAGCTTGCAGTTTTGTCTTTGGCTGATGTGTGGTGTTCCCTGAAGGTATAAATTTATTGAGCTTCCGATATAAGGTGATTTAGAGGTTGACCAGGTCACATGTTTTGTAAAAGAATTTCTTTTTTATTTACGGATTCCTTGATGTTCATGAAGTCAACAATCCAATCACCATCTGTTGGTAAGGATGACAATTCAGTCCGAATCCAACCCTAGTCCGACGCGATCCGAGGAAAATAATCTGATTCGAGTCCGAGGTAAAAGTCATCCGACTCCGACTTTACGATCCGAGTCCGAGTTAGAGATGGACCGGAGTTGGACCTTATTAAAAATCCGACACTACGACCCGACTCCGATCTTGAAGGACATCCGACTTTGAATTTGACTTTTACACTAATATTTTATTTCCTTTAAAACTCTAGACGTGACTAATTCATGCTCTCTCTCATACTAATTGTAATTTTCGATTTTGAAAAACTACTTGGTATTTTTATTTTAGATTAATGAATCAAGATACGACAAATGAAATCAAGAGAAATATTATACGCCAAATCAAAATACGAGAAAATTTTGTTAAATTATAATAGTAGGACTATTTCTCTTGTTAAAATTGAATCAAATTAAAGTATATATTTTTTGTTAAATTGTATTTGAAAAGTATATTTTGTTGATTTTGTATGCTTTAAAATCATTAGTACAATATCACAACGATACTGTTTGATAATAATCTGACTCTGCATCCTACTCCGTTGGAAGCTCGAGAGTCCGACTCGGGACAAACTTGGAGTATACATAATCCGACTCTGAGTGGAGGTGGACTAAAAACGAAAGTCCGACTATTATTCGGAGCAAAGTTGGAGTATGTATAATCCGAGCCGAGTCCGACCCATTGTCATCCCTATCTGTTGGCTACTTCCCCTTTCCAATCTAATTATCACTAAAATTTTCCTCCAAAGCATCAGATCATGACATTTGACCTAATGTTCCCATTTCTTGTTGGCTCTTACTATTGAGCTTTTAGGGTTTTATCTGGTTTTCGTGTTTATAACTTTAGGATGCTTAGTAGTTATAGACATATAGTTGCTGACATTATTTATAATGTATAGGTCTTAGGATATGATACTTGGCATAAAAATGACGTTTAATATTTGATAATTTATCAGATTTCTTGTTTGTTTTATGTGATGATCTAATTACTTAAAAAATGCATTCTAATTTGATAGTTTTATTTTGATTCTTTTTGCAGGATTTTAAGCTTCTAATCAGCGAGACTAGTGAACAACATCAGTTGGCAAGGACCAATTTTAATTCCATTGTAAAATTGAGGTATCGTAATTACTTAAATGTTGTGTAGAACTTCTTATGTTAGCCTTTTTTTTGCGTTGGCCTTCCGGACTATTAATATTAAATAGTGGATATATAATCCTAAAAATGGGTCTGTAGGCGTTTCCTCAGAAAGATATTATCTGATTCAGTAGACTTCTAAGTATCCTTATGTAGGTTCTTCCTGTTGGTGTGGTATGGTTGTGAGTAGGTATCTTGATACATCAGCATAATCAGTGCCCACTACCCATTATCACTGAGTTGATCTTATGTGGGGTGTGTCAAATCAATCACTTTGTCCGCTTCCCTCTTTTTCAAACTTTTTATACGTTTGTACAAGGGGGTATTGCTGTTGGGCCAATATGTTAAATCTAGGGTGTCTCATGTCTGGGAAGTGACTGAAATGCTTGCTGCAGTAGTACTAAGATGTTTTTCATGTAATCTGCTTCCTTAGGAAACTTGGTAGACCTTACTTATTTTGTAAGAAATAGACACTATTGCTTGCTGATTCTGTGATCTAAATATTTCTTATGCGAGTTACTTATGATGAGTTGTGATTAGTGGTGTTCAATTATGGTATTTACATATATCCCTGGATTATTGTTTCGTTTGAAACTTCACTAATTATCTGTCTAAGTGACCATTATGTACATATGCTGAGTTTAGCTTTACCTTAAGGTTCTTTTTAGCATGTCTTATAAAACGAGAGATGGGCGGACCTTTTTTTTACTTATACTCCCCAGTCTCTCTAGAATAGCACCATTTGACTCAAAAGGCTCACAGATTTGAGTCAAATGGTGCTATTCCATATCGACAAAGGGATTAACTTTATTGAACCATGTTATGTAATTGACCCTAATTGCTGAGTATAATTCTCCATCTTTTGGCATGCTGATGACCTATATTCATTGTTTGTTCAGATTGCAAATAGATATAACTTATCCTAATTCTCGAGTATAATTCTTCACAGTATATTCAAAAGTAACATCCGGTGATGAAAGCAGTGTATCTTCAGAACTGACATCACATATTCATGACCTTCTGTTTGCTCTTGTGTTTCAGGCACCGGGTCAATCATTTTGTATCCACGTTGCAGCAATATGTGTTATCACAGTTATCGGATGTATCCTGGTGCAGATATTGCTTCTCCCTTAAGCATAAGGTTCAAGTCAATGCTACACGTCTACCTTGTTTTTTTCTGTCTGTGACTTTTATATCCATACCTCTTTGTTTCACTTTGCCATCATTTTCCTTGCCTATTCCATGTCCCCAACGGATTTTCCTTTTGAGTGCGCCTGGGGTGGATAAAAAAGGGTATAGGAAAGCTTCTTTTCTTTGTTTTGCGCAGTGGAAGTATTATTTAAGAACACCAACCAGAGTTACTCAACTAGTGTGAATTTTTTTCTCCATTTCAATGAAGCAAACAGAAGCAGAATATCTAAAAAGCAATAGGTTATATGAATGTCTGCCAGTTATCTGTGCTCAACAGCTTGCTTTGATTAGCAATATTAAATTACTATGTACTTTGTTATAATCGATTTTTCTTGTTCGGACAAAAGAAAACAATTTTCATCTCCTTATTGTTGGTTCCTTTGGATGCTTTCTTCGTTTACTTCATTAAGTTTCTGTTATTCTGATTGTCTGTGATCTGTGTCTCATGTCTGGATTATGTATTGCAGGTCAAAGATATGATGGATTTAGAATCAGTTCATATGGCTTACCTGGAAGATTCATTGCACATGTAAGCAAATATTCTGTACTTGTAGTTTAGACATAGTACTTTATTTATTGAAGTGCCGAACTGGATATCCATTTTGAAGATGATCCAGTTCTTTATTCATATCTGTACTGACTCACATCTTCATCGTAAATCTCTTAAGGCACCAAAAGTTATTTCCCTTCAATTCTGTCGAGGATTTCCATATTCCATTTTGCTGTAGAATGCTTTCTAGAGTACACAATCTCATTGTCTTATACAGCTTCATATTGTTGAATTTAATGGATGTCCTAGAAAGCAAGTGTAAAATGAGTACCGATAGTTCTGGAAGTCAAATAAGGTTGCGTTTGAGAACAAACATTTCTTTTCAAATTGTAGATTTTAATTATGAATTCATTAAAGAAGAATTTGAGAATGACAAGGTTACGGAAGTCATTTTCAAATCCTTATCTTTAACTACTTTTAAAACATTGGTGGATTTTGACTCAAATCCAAATTTTAAAATGTTTTGTTTGCCAAACACTAAATTTGAATCAAATTTACATTTTCAAATGAAATTAACATTCCCAAACATAGTATAAACGTTTTTCATGTCACGGAATGTCAAGTTAGACAATTTCTGGTTTGGATGATCTAATGTTTAGCAGAACTAGATGAAAGCAATGATACAATAATGGATGAATTGAGCTCTTAGATTTGTTCCTTTATTAGTGTTTCCTAAAATCTACCCTTTGTCCTGTTTTGCTGCCAAATTTGATTAGAAAGAGTAGCAGTATGTATAAAATATTTTTAGAAAAGTAATCTTTGAAGCTACCATTAGTTTCCCTCTACTTTAAGTCACTTGACTTCCAAATGTCAATCTGCATAGAATTTTATTTCTTTTTTGAGGATGCCGAACAAAACTTATTCTCTAGGTGCAGTGTCACACGATTTGCTAATCTCCTTACGAATTGCAAATCGTATAAAGCAAATTATGGTTGATTATAAGCTATTTTTTGGCCATTTTGAGCGTATTGCAAATTTGAAAAAACAAATTATCTTGCGAATCATGTTACACTTCCTAGGTGGCTTGGATTTTCCAAAAAACATCCACCTGTTGAGTTGCTGTGCTTAGTTGCTTGTTGGTTTATCATGACAAATTGACAATGTTCCTTTCACTGTTTTATTTTTGAAGAGGTAAAATTCCAACTAGCTAGAACGTAAAGAGCCAAGCTCAGCTTGGGACTTGGTGCCTAGATGGTCCTAGGTTTGAATCTTTTCGACTGCGGGTGTTTGGGGGTGAGGTTCCCCTTTCCCCCATTCTGAAGTACTGAATCCGTTAAAAGTAGAAAACGAAATCTTGAGGGTTGAGGTCTAGACGTCTAGCTTGGGTCCTCTTATCTTACGTATAAAAAAACTATGAATTGTTGGAAGCAGGACTAAACTTCATGATTAGAAGCCCATCCTTTTTCCTTTTGAGGAATAGAAGTTTCCCCTGCTATTTACTTGGGGGGTATTTGGTTTTTGTGGAAAAATGCTTTTCCAGAATATCGTTCTCCCGATTTTCCGTTGGTTTGGTAAGAATATTCAGACTTGAAAGGTAGGGTGGAAAAGTGTTTTCCTTCGCACGAATTTTCTTTCAAAATCGGAAGGAAACCAAATTTCCTCCATTTTTCAATCACCAACATGTCAATAAAACCAAGAGTTTTTCGTCAAACCAAACCAAAAATAATAATCATTTGCATTTTGCATTGGTAAATAGTTTTCAAGGTTCTTTATGTTCTGCTGCAATCTAGGCTGTACGACAGGCTTATTGACACTGTTTTGCAATTCTTTTGACTTTTTTGTACGTTTTTTCTTCTTATTTTCAGATGCTTCCTTTCTGATGAAACTCAGTCTATAGCAAACAATATTGAGGCAATTTTGCAATGTGCTCTGGATTTTCGATCCTGCTTTGTGGAAGGATTTGGAGACATTGGATCTGACAACCAGTGTACGATTGACCGTATGTTACAAATTAATATGTCTCAGGTAATACTTACAGAGCTGGCCTGCTTGTATAATTAGCTGACTAGTTTTCTGCTTTCTTCTAGTCCTTCCTTTTCGGAAAATAGAAATTGAAGGAAAAAGGAACATCGTGCACTTGTCTTCCTTTAAATGTTATTTCAATTGAAACTCTTAAAGTTTGTAAAAAATGACAGAAAAATGATAATTGATTGTTGTCCGTGTTCTCTGGAATATCTTAGGATTTTTATTTGAAAAAGTAACACAACTGATCCGTTCTATATTTAATTTGTAGGTTCTTTCGATAAAGAAAAAATTTGACAAAAATTTAAGAGAATTGCATTTTTCTTATCTCAAGTCTCCCAAGCACGGAGAGTTTGGTCTTCCTCGGTTTTGGACCTGCTTGAATTACAACGAATACTACTCTGGGTGATTTTGGTAATCTTAAATCTCTTGGTAGACAAATGATTAAAGTCCAGAGATACTAAACAGATCACAACCATTCAGGGATTCTAAACAATTTATAACCGTGGCTCTGTCCTTGCTCATTCCCTGTCTGGTTGCATGCGAAGTTGAGTTACCGTTGGATGCAGCATGCATGACATTTCAAGTATGCAACCATTGAAGATGGTAGGAATTTGTTTCTCTATATTTATAATCTTCAAATTTGAGGCTAAAGTGAAATTTAATAACTGTTATCTTGCATGAGTTGTAAAGTCCGGTTTCACGATTGATTTTGTTGTGTTGGATGCAAGTTTTTAAATGTAAATAGCCAATTTTGTGTATAGTGTAAATTCTGATTCTCAAAATCCTTCAGTTGTATTTGCTTAATCTTTCCGCTGAACCAAACACCTCCATGATTTCGCATCACAAACTGTGCAGAATAAAAGGATGCGACATCATATTCTGATCTTTTAAATTTGAGCGGACATCGTAGTTGGGTTCAAATGACTAGCAAATTTTTGAAAAGCAAACGAAATTTAAGTCGTTCAACCGTATTGAAGCTTACTGCAACTGAATGTGTAGATGGTGAGGCAAACACGATTTCTGAAACAACATAAATTTGGCTAAACATGCTATAAACATCACAACAAACAAGCATTAAACAAGGAGTTACATAACTTCCAAATGCTATTCAAGTGGCTAAACTGACCAAAAAGGAATCTGAGGCACACAAGCACTTACCAGTCTACTTTTGACTTAGTTTCATGTTGCCTTGTTCGAGTAACCTTCATACCATGCATTGCCTTATTCAAGGCATGGTTCCATTCCTTAGTGAAGCCTCATTTGCTCCACTTTAAGCACCTCATTGATCGTTTCAAACCTTAGCCAACAACACTCGACACATCTTCACCATCATCCTCCAATGTACATGATAAAGCATGTTCGACAACATGATTAAAGCTAACGTCATTGTTAAGACTATTGGCACTTGCTTTAAGCACATATTTAGCATAAATAATAGAACAATTCACATTAAAATGATTGAATAAGTATATACAATCGGCATAAATATTGCTAAATGCTGAGATATATCAGATTTATTAAATGATTAAACTAAGAAAATTACATTTTACGGCTTGATCTGGTCTAAATTATATAGAAATCTAACAGAATCGCAAAACCATTTACCTTTTAATAGAAATCCAAACCGCCCATTTGAAATCGTAGACCGGACTAAACTATAACTTTTTTTCGTCATGAAAGCATAGGAATAATCCATTCTGTATTTAAACATTACATAAATATATACTTGGAATTATGAGATTCTGTTTGATATAACAAATATTAAGAGTAATTATGGATATTCACATGTGAGTGATAGATGGACACTTGAACGATATAGTACAGGCCGGCCTATAGTTCCAAGGAGGGATAGTTTACGTAAGGCTGCCAAAATAGATTGCACAAGAACAAATCGAACGGGAACAACAAGAACAAGAACAAAAATCAGAAGAGAAGATCAATGTAATAAGAGATCAATAAGCGAAGAAGAAACTTGGCTTCAGCATTATAAACATGTTCATATCATTCAAACTGTTATGGAATATCATCTCTCCAGGACTTGTAATCTATATCATCATCATCATCATACTGTAACACTCAGGGTCCCGAGGGTCCTCAAGACCTATCAAAGAAGAAAGAAGAATGAGGGGTTGGCGGTTTAGTATGGGTTTATTAGGAATAATTGTAATTAGATTCTGTTGAGTTTATAATGTTGTTTACTTGGGTGTCATTTTATTTTAATTGTTGGGCTTAAGTGGCATTAGTAAATAACTATATAAGACCATCATCAAATGTAATAGACTTGGGAATTATCTTGTCATTTGAATAAGAATTGAATAAAAAGGAGTTTTCTCAACACTCGATGTTGAGAAGGAGTTTGGACAGCACTCGGAGCTTTCCCTCAATCACTTTTTTCATATTCTTGTTGTGTCATTTGGTAGTTTGAGGCAAAGGTTGTCTCACATCCGCTCATAAAAACGGAATAAATAAGAGGTGACGGTTAAGTTGGTAGTAACCATGGTTGTTAAAATCGCGATTCTAATCTACGATTCTACGATTTTACGATCCAAAAACAAGCGAGCGATTTGAATCGCAGTTAGAATCTTAAAATTGTAGAATCTTACGATTCTAGTTGGAATAAATTTTTTAGAGGTAGAATCATAACACGATTCTACGATTTAACGATCCGATTCTACTAATATAGTATGAATTATTTAAATTTTTCTTATGTACCATATTTTACTAATCTCATTCACATATTCACATAAGTTTCGTATTTTCCATCATGAAATTTTTTAAAAAACAAATTTCTTAATCGATATGAAGATTTAAACTAATTATTGAAAAGTTTTTGTTATATTCTTAAAAATAAAGTCAAAGAAACGGTAATTCATAAATTTAAACTTTTGAAATTGATAATAATGATAAGAAACTAGATATTTTTAATATTTTTAAGTTTATTTGTAGAATCGTACGATTCTACGATTCGATTCTACCGATTCGATTTTACCTCTCGAAACGATTCTAAGTAGAATCACGATTTTAACAACTTTGGTAGTAACCGTTATTTTAGTTGAATCAATAGACAAGAAATCACTAAATCAGAACAAGAAGTAACAGAATTTGATACAACTTGAATACTTGTATATTAATTAATTCATTCCTGTAAATGTGAAGGGACAGGCTCTAGAGGTGCCCTTGTCTGAAAAATATGTAAGTAAAACTTCGTTACATCAAGAAAAAGTCGAATAGGATTACATTAACTGAAAACTTTCTTTTATTCCTCTCAATTTATTTCTCTTGATCAGTTTTTGGGACGATATTGGCTCACTTGGAGCTGGCTAGTTGGGCACGAACAGCCTTGGCAGCAGCAACCATGTTGCTAAGGGCCGGCTTGACTTCAGCATACTTTCGTGTCTTCAGACCGCAGTCAGGATTAACCCAAAGGATATGAGATTCAAGGACTGCAAGCATTTTGGTGACACGGTCCACAATTTCTTCTGTGGACGGGATTCTTGGAGAGTGAATGTCGTAAACACCTGGGCCGATGCCAGCGCCATATTTAACACCCTCACGGAACACCGAAAGGAGTTTTTCATCTGACCTCGAGTTCTCAATGGTGATCACGTCAGCATCCATGTTAATGATCGAGTGGATGATATCGTTGAAGTTAGAGTAGCACATGTGAGTGTGAATCTGCCAAAAACACCAAGAGAATTTCAGAAAATTTGTCGTATGAAAAAAAAATTAAGAGTCGTTGAATTACTCGAAGTAAAGAATGAGTACCTGAGTTGTGTCTTGAACCCCAACGTTCGTTATCCTGAAGGAGTGGACAGCCCAATCCAAGTAGAACGGCTGCTCAGACTTTCTCAAAGGCAAACCTTCTCTCAATGCGGCTTCATCAATCTGAATGACAGTGATTCCTGCCTTCTCAAGATCCTCGACCTCATCCTTAATGGCCAAAGCAATCTGGTAGCAAGTCTCAAATCTGGAAAACCGGAAAGGAGAGATGTCAAATTAAAAAGAGAAAAAATGATTTGAGCACTCAGCCCAAAGACAGGTCTATGAGTAAAGCAGCTTGATCATAGCTTCTAAAAGGCGTTGTTACCTAGGTTGATCGTTTCGGACGAAAGACCAGTTCAAAATTGTAACTGGGCCAGTAAGCATTCCCTTCATGGGTCGTTTCGTCATGCTCTGAGCCATTGTTGACCAGAAGACAGTCATTGGCTTTGGGCGACTCACATCCCCGTAGATGATGGGAGGCTTGACACAACGAGACCCATAAGATTGGACCCACCCATTAACGGTGAAGGCAAAACCAGATAGTTGCTCCCCAAAATACTCGACCATATCATTCCTCTATATCACAGCAAACAAAGTATCAGAAAATAGAATCAAGTGTTTACAGAAGAAAATAGCATGGGATCTAAAAGTTTGAGATGAGCTCACTTCTGGCTCTCCGTGGACCAATACATCTATGTCAAGCTCTTCTTGAAGATCGACTACATTCTTAATCTCTTGCTTAATAGCCTTGACATACTCTTCTTCGGAGATCCTAACACATTATGGTAAGAACAGTCAGAAATTCGAACCCAGTTAAGTCGACTTCAGTTCTTGCTTTTTAAAAAAAGCGACTCACTTGTTAGCCTTGAATTCACGGCGAACCCTTCTGAGATCCATGGTTTGAGGGAAAGAACCAATTGTGGTGGTAGGTAGGAGTGGAAGTTTTAACTTGTTCTGTTGAGCCTCCAATCTCGCACTAACGTCTGTGGCACGACGATGATCTGATCCCCTCAAGGCAGCAGCCTATGCAGCAAAGCAAGAGATTAACATGACAGCCATAAGACGTAAAATAGAAACAGAAGATAATAGAGGATAACTTACTGCCTTCTGAACTGCCTCATTTGTCACTCTAGGAGAAGACTTTCTAGAAGCTTGTGCGCTAGCATTTGTTGAGAAAAAGGCCTACAATGGGGGTAATAAAGAATCAGACTTCAAACAATACACTTAACAGATAACAGTGCGAACAGAAACAATCCCGATCATAGGCCACATGAGATCAATACACTATACTATTGCCTTTGAATAGATTGTTCCTGAAAAAGAAGCCACCGCAGAGAACAACAAAGATTTGCAGCCACTTTTTGGTAGATCATAGTTAAACAACGAGAAACAAAGAACAGAACCCAGTAAAAGCTCATTATGATGTATACCTCATCTTTCTCACCGGACAATGCCTTAGCCAAGGCATTCACCTCAACAATCTTCTGAGCAGCAAAGGCAAGCCATGACTTGAGCTCTGAGTCCAACTTGGTCTCATTCACCAAATCAACAGCAGTGTGAAGAAGAGAGCATGAAGTGGACACAACAAGCTTGTCTGTGACAAAAAACAAATAAGCATCAGTAGGCCATAAGCACACATAAGAACAGAACCCGGTAAAAGCTCATTATGATGTATACCTTTTCCTACAATGCTCTCAAGAGCCTGTAAGTGACTAAGAGAAGCTGCAAGGTCATTAGCCCAAATGTTTCTCCCATCGACTACTCCAGCGAATAGATACTTGCCAGAAGGAAATCCAGCCTTCACCAAATCAAGTGTCTTCGTGCCACGAACAAGATCAAACCCAAAAGCAGTTACACCCTTCAATGAAGTGAGGGTTTTATATGCCTCTGCTGGAATGTCAGCAAAGTAGGTTTCGATAAGAACATTCACACCAGATAAACAAGACTCTAGCTCTGAATAGGCTTGTGTGAAGGCTTGCAATTGATGAGCATCAAGGTCCAGAACGAGTTTTGGTTCGTCAAACTGAATCCAGGATGCACCGGCAGCCTTAAGTTCAGATATCACTTCCCTACATCAACGCGAGTACTAGCATTAGCATGGACGACAAACACGGTAAGATAGAACAAAGGGTGATTTTTTACAAATCCTTACTTGTAGACAGGAAGAACTTTGTCAAGTAGGGAAAGAATAGGATAGGTCTTCTCAATTCCCTTGGCTGGCTTTGATGACAACAGGTAAGACACTGGACCGACAAGCACTGGTACAGTCTCAATTCCAAGCTACAAAAAGATAGCAAACAAAACCACATGAATTTACAATAACCCTAGAAAACGCAGCATGCCAGTCTATACAACAATGAATGACTTAAGTTTTATATGCCTACTTCCGTCAGTGTTCCACAACTCTGAAATTATGATCCCTAAATTCCCCAAACCGAACTTACTTTTTTATGACTTCTAATCTAACCAACATTACATAAACTTCTCATCCCACCTGGCTTCCTCAAACAACTATGTTAGATATTTAAATATTCAACACTCTAACATGTCGATGAATTTAAGATGGTGTATACTTTATAGGTCATCGGAGTCCTTCCTCCCATTGTCATGTGGTTTCATGATGGTACCTCCTTGGCTTATGAATTGTGTACACCTCATATTTCCCCGAGTATTTACTGGCATTGACAATAAGTCCAGATAAACTTAAAACAAACAAGGTTGCCTCAAACACCTATGTTGGATATTCAAATATTCAACAATCAAACTATTGGGATAATTTACTTCACATTGATGAATTAAAGATGGTGTGCATACTTTATAAGTTATTGGAGCCCTTCCTCCCATTGTCATATGGTTTTGGGATGGTATCTCCTTGGCTTATGAAGTGTGTGCACCCCATGTTTCTCTGATTATTTGATGGGATTAACAATAGATCCAAGTTCCAACTAAACTTAACACTAACAATTTTGTCTCAAACACCTATGTTGGATAATCAAATAATCAACACCTGGTTGCCTTACACACCTATTAGAGAGAAACAAACGTGAAACCTTTGTATAGTTTTAAAGGTTCAAGACTTGCTACCATTATGAGTATGAAAGTTTGATTCACATAGCTAGTAGTAATGACAATAAATTAACTCCAAACTCCAAACTAACACGATTATCTTGCAAAACCTTGTCACATAAACAAGTAAGCAGTAACAAAATAAGTAAACACAACCATCTAAGAGACTAAGGTACTTACAGCCTTCGCCTCCTTATATTCATCCACGGCCTTGTGTGAGGCGTAAGAAAACTTCATGTCGGGACCCAACTCTGGGACAATGTAGTGACTGCAGGAACAAACCAATCAATAAACATGAAGTATAAAGCACCATAACAAACATTGTTTGAAAAACAAGCAGCTATCGATATCACTTACTAATTGGTGTCAAACCATTTGGTCATCTCCATTGCAGGGACAGTGGCATTACCCCTAGCCATCGAGAAATAAACATCGAATCCAATCTCTCCACCATTCCATCCATATCTTGGAGGAACAGCACCAAGCATTGCAGTGGTGTCCAACACTTGATCATAGTATGAAAAGGTGTTGCTAGGAATATACTTAATCCCAGCATCAGCCATTTGTTTCCAAATAGATGTCCTTAAACTATGGGCAACATTTTGCAATTCCACTTCATTGATCTTCCCATCCCAAAAGGACTCCAAGGCAAACTTCAACTCTCTCTTAGGTCCCATACGCGGGTACCCAACAATGTGTGAGGCCATTGTTCTTGTACTACATTCAAAAATAAACTCAAAATCAATCCAATTTAATTCATAAACAACAACCCAAAACTTAATTAATTAATAAAGAGAGTTTATAAAAAAAAAATTGAATGTTTGACACAAACCCATTGAATTTTAACACAAACCCATCAAATTTACTCAATAAATATCTCAAATTAACCAGCTTTAGGATAAAAATGTAACCAGGAGCAACTATAAAATCCATCAAACACAACTATTATGTCATAATTTATAGTCCTTAACAAGTGAGATCATACAGCGCATATATACTAATTTGTCATTAACCCATTAAATTATAACATAAACCCATTAAAGATACACAACAAAAATGTATGTATGTACTATGTTCATTCAATTTCAATTTGAATTTGAATTTGTTTGAAAAAAGCACCCAATTTATGAATAATACGAAAGTAGAAGTACTAAAGAGGAGTAAAGAAAAGGGTACCTAGCACAAATTGTACAACGAAGGAATGAGAAAGAGTAGAGAGAAAAAGAGGGAGTAGAAGAAATAAATGAAAGAGAAGGAGAGATGAAGGCGAAGGAAGACAGAGAGAATTGGGTCATTTATATTATTGTTGGTGTTCAGTGTTCACCTACTACTCCAACAATTCTCACTTAGCAATCCTTTTTGAGTGTAAATTTGGCTTTCATCATGGAGTATTGTCTAAATACTACTACTCCGCAAGTAAAATACTCCCTCCTATTCAGCTTAAATGTCCCATTTAGTTTTCTCACACTTGCCGAGGCAACATTTTAACCGTTAATATCTCAAAATATTCTTAAATAAAAATTATAAAAATTTGATATTAATAATCCTTGTATTGAGACGAATCAAACAAGATCCCACATGACTATATTTTAACTTATAGATTAAGAGTAAAATACAAATTAAGAGTCATGAGTGAATAGTGCCAAAAAATCAAATGGGACATTTGAGCTGAATAGGAGGTAGTATTATTTTGTACTTATTATTATTACTCCCTTCAATTCACTTGTGTTGTTCCATTTGGTTGGGCACGATTTTTAAGAGTGGAATGGTGGGATATTTTAATTGATTAAATTAATTGTAAAGATGATAGTGGGGTATTGGGAATTGGAAAAGTAGGGGTATTTAGGTAAAAAAAGATAGACAAAAAAGGAAATGAGACAATTGATATGAATTTGCCAAATAAGGAAATGGGACAAAACAAGTGAATCGGAGGGAGTATTATTTTTAAATGAACCTGAATATACTATAAATCAAGCTCAGCCAACGTTTGAAGACCTTGGAGAAAAGGGTTCATACAAAGTTTTTCACTAGCTAACCTCGTATCCCATCTAGCAACTAAATGGGCTAAAGTGTTACCGTTCCTTTTAACATGGCTACAGCCAAAACCTAATAAATTAGAACACAAAGCATCAACTTTGAGTTGGTTTTTATTGAATTGTAAGTTTGTAATTTTTAGTTTTGAGACAATATCCAATATCTTTCAAGAAAAAGAAAACCTCCATTCGGACCCTACCTTATACGGGATATCGGGAAAATCCTTTACCTTTACCTTTACACAATCCAATATGTTAATTCAATCCTAAATATTTCTAATTGTGCATAATTTAAAATTTTAAAAGTTTAATATTGATAAAATTTAGTTTTCAAATAAGATTTTATATGACTATATTTTGACATCTTGATTAAGAATAAAAAACAAATTAAAAGTTATCGATGAATAGTATCAAAAAACTAAATGGGACAATTAATGTGAATTGTAAAAGTATTCTAAAATTCATTAATTTGCAATGTTTTCTTTATTCTATACTCTCTAGTTTGGAGCACTTCAAAATATACATTTTCCTTAGAAGATATAATTAGTCTATTTTCTTCATATTTTATGTATTTATTTTGATTTTAACATGTGATAGTTAGTACAAAATTTTATTTTTGCATGATTATTTTTCTAATTTTAATGATGTCCTGCAGACCAATGTGCTTTACACTTGTTGATAAGAGTTGGTGACTATAAATGGATGCTAAGTAAGCATTCACCTTTAAACCTCTTAACTAATACTTCTTACATGTACCTTTTGAGTTTTGTTAAGTTTATTATGATTATTATATCTGTTTTATGCACGATTGAAATTCACTTTTGTTTTTTACAGATTGTTTGAGTTTACAATATTGATAAAATTTTGCAAAGTCCTTATTTAAAATATTTTACCACTTTTCTAATATGTTTGATCATTATCAATTAAGCATTAGCAAATTTATACTAAATTTAATAATGGTACATATTAAAACTTAATAAAGTGCAAATGATGTTATTACAATGATACACTTGAATATATATTATTCCCTCTTAAATTGATGCTAGAATTAAATATCAGAAAGAAATACTGAAATTAGAGAACTCGTATGTTCTTAATAACCATTGAAAGTAATAGTAGTTAAATAAGATTTTGTTTTATTCATTTAAATGCAAATTATTTTATTACTTCATCAGTTTCTTTTGTTTGTCCACTTTAACTTTTTCACTATTTCATTTAAGCCTCGATGTCTCATAGAATGCATAATAAAAAATTATAAAAATTACATGTTAAAATTCTTTGCAATAAGAGTCAAGATGAATAATCTAATAAGATCCATATAAAAATATATTATTTTGGTATATATACAATTCAAAAATCAATTTAAATTACCTTCTCATAAAGTAAAAAATTTAAAGTGAAATGACACCAGTGTTAAGAGAGTAAGATCATTAATGGAACAAAATTATATGGTGAAATTGGTGATAGACTCAACCGAAAGAAGCAAAATGTGGAAAGTAGTTTAAGAGCAAGTTTTAACCGAAAAGTGAACAAGACATAATTTTTAACCCATATGTTAGATAGTTTGTTTTTTTATTTGTTTTTTTATATTTGATATAGGATATATATAGTTTATATATATATAATATTATATATATATATAGATATATATATATATATATATATGTATAATATGTATATATATATATGTATATATATTTATAGATATATATTATATATATATATATATAAATATATATATATTTATATATATTATAGATAGATTGAGTTGAACATTTTATATTAACCCCTACCAAGATCCGTCGCTTGGGTTAATAGTGGATAAGTTAGTAGTTTGTAAACTAGAAGTTACAGAAAAGTAGTTGGTTGGGTGGATCCAAATGGGGCTGTTTTGGGGATGTGCAGCCAACTACTAGAAAAGTGATGGGAAAAACCCCAAGTCCTACCTAAGGCAAATCACCAAATATCACCAAAGTTCGTCTATATTGTGATTTGTCTTGTGTATATAGCTATAAGAATCTCTAAAAAACATGAGAGAGGAAATAAATCCTTATTATGGATGAAGAAAATTTATTAAAACCCATATCACAATGCTGAAGAGAAAAAGCCCCTCAAGTCTCAACCACTACTCTACTTATGATCTCAATTTAACGCCATTATTAATGACATCTTTTGTATAGTTAAATTTTATATTGCCTTTTGTTTTAATGTTAAAAAGAGAGTAATAATGTAGCTCATAACGTGCTAAACTTATGTAATTTAGTGATTTGAACACATGTATTGAAAAGCATTGTTCGACATTCAATCTTCTAACTTAGCTTTAATTTGTTTGTCTCAAAATTTTTAAGGAGCTTATTTACTTATCTCTACTTTAAATGTTTTTCCCATTTACTTTGTTCGCCAGATATCAATGGCAACTTTAAAATTAAATAATTTTAATTGTGAGTTTTTTTCAAAAATTCTAAAAAGTTTATATTATAATGTATGGATTGAGACGAATCTAACAAGATTCCATATAAATATGTTTTTTTCTTATAGATCGATGAAAAATCGTAGTCAAAAGTTCGACACTAAAATTTATAAAGTCTATTGAGAAGAACAATAAAAACAAAGGGGAGTATTATATTTTATATATTAGTTCCAATCTTGTTTTAGATATTACGAGGTCGTTTGGTATAGGCTATGGAAATGTAACATAATGAAAATAGTTTAGAAATGTAAATGGTAAATGAAAATTGATAGGAGATCGAATACTCTCTAGAAGGGGTTAATAGAGAGTATGATCTTTTTAAAATTTTTCTCTGAAAGGTAAACTCAAGAGTTTTTTTTTAGAGTTAGAGAGACCTTTCAAAACAGTTTTCTGAAACTATTATAAGTCGTATGATAAATCTATGAACAATATATGCAAATAAACTAAAACAAGAACTAAGGATTTGTTAACGAGGTTCAGTTTTTAATAGCCTACTCCCTACCTATGGGTTCTCTTCCAGTCCGTAGGATTCAACGTCTTTATTAATAAACTTTAAGACAACTTAAAAGATCTATTTATTTATCTTCTCTCACCACGTTCTTCTCCTTGAAGTACATCTTACAAGTTCCCTTAATAAAAGTACAGATCTCAATCTCACAATAGAGAAAACAAATTGAATACTGTAAAAAGTATTACAAGCTTAGGCGTAGATAATAACTGTAACACCCCATTAATAAATTATCTAAATAAATAACTATTTAATATATTTTAGTTGATTAAAATATATAAACATGTACAATTTAATTCTTCATCATTTAAGTTTGTTGTACGCGTGTTTACTTTATCGCGTATCAAGTTTATCACGTAACATGTTATCGTCTTAAATTTAATTGAACTATAGAATTAATTTATTAATTAAAAAACAACAAATACATATGAGCATGTGAAGGGTTGGCCTATTCTAGGTGTACTTGGAGGAGTTCATAGTAACTCCTCCTATTGCAATTTAAGGGGGCAATTAAGCATTAATTTATTAATAAAAAAACAACAAATACATATGAGCATGTGAAGGGTTGACCGGCCGGTTCTAGGTGTAGTTGGAGGAGTTCATAGTAACTCCTCCCTTATTTCAATTTAAGGGGCAATTAAGCATAAGAATTAATTCATTTCTAAAATATGCTTTAACCTTTCATATGGAGGTGAATGCTAGAAGCTAAAATCATTTTTTTTTTCCTTTCATTTGCTTATTCATTTCATTCAAATATAAGAGAGAGAAAGAGATAAAAGAGACAAAAAAAATTCAAGGGATGGTTTTTGAATGTTCAATTGTTCTAATTCAAATCTTTGATCCTTATAGACCTCGGTTTATAAGAGGTTGAACTACTGCAAGTGTGGTAATTGTGTATTGGATGGTCGTACAATTAAGGTACACGCTTGGACCATACTTTTGTAACTGGTTATGTCAAGTAATATTGTATTCATTCTATGATGTGATGTTGTATGAAATTCTTAGAGCATTTGCATGACGTGTACTTAGAAGTAGAGAGCCCGGGGTCTTCCCCTCTAACATATCCCGTCCTCATGCGGGGTTAAGCTCCTTGGTGGGCCTGTGAGCACTGATCAGAGCTTTTGTCGTGATTTCTCCATGAAGAGGGTTTCAAAAACCATTGAGTTCATGACAACTGTTAGTAAACTCCGTGACCCCCAATGCAAGCTCCTCCTTCTCTATTATTGTGCAGGGGTAGAGAGATTACTTTATGCTCTGAGGACTTGCCCTCCTAATTCGTTTTGGGACGCACGGGTTCAGTTTGATATTGCCCTGCGAGATTCCATTGAGAAGATAGTTACGGCCTCGGGGCCAGGATTTGGAGATTGGCAATGGGGATTAGCCACACTCCCTATAAAGATGGGTGGTCTTAGTGTCTACTCAGCAGTTGATATCATTAATTATGCTTTCCTTGCTTCTCGTCTACAAACCAGCTCCCTTCAAGCTAGAATCTTGGCTACCAGCGATTTTTCTTCTCCAGGTCCAGCTTTCGAATGGGCCCTTAGCGTCATTCGAATTCTTTGTGGCAGCAATGCAGTTTCTCTCAATGATGAATCCACAGCCCCCTATATGGTGAAAAAGTTGGCAGGGGCTTATTTAATATTGTTGAGAACAACCTTGTGTCTAGCTACATCTCACACCGAGACATATTGTCATCCTTTGTTCTACCCAGGAATCACATGCACAAGACTTTCTGTTAACGATCCCCATTGATGGTCTGGGATTGAAAATGACTTCTCACAGTATCAATCTGTTTTATGTTCGGCTCATTATTCCCTTGTAACCGAAGGCAGTCTATGCCCGAGCTACAATACTGCCAGGATGAATATTTGGGGGGATCATGCAATTCATTTCTTCAGTGATGTTGGTGTGAAGTTTCGACATAATTTGGTTCGAGACATGCTGGTAGACATATGTTGTAAAGCTGAGATCTAAGTTTGTAAGGAGGCGCCAATGGGGTTCTCATTGGAGGCGGGTAACGATTTTAAGCCAGCGGATCTTCTACTATTTAACTAGCTTCATGGTAAAGATGCGTGTGTAGATGTAATAGGAGGTTCATCCTTTACTGGCACAGGAGTCTCCTCATGAGCCCCAGGTGTTTCTTAGCTA